>VCJI01002448.1:9284-21824 GCA_024139395.1 Backusella morwellensis
GCGCTGTACCTCTTTTCTTCTCTTCTCTTTTCTCTTTTCATTTTTTCTATTCTTCATTTTGTCAGCACTTACCACTACTTGTATGGTAAAATGAGCAACATTGCAAGCTCGCAATCAGACAGAAAGAGGAATAACTCTATTATTCCCTCAGAGTTCATGAAGGACACCAGCAGCGGCGGTATGGAAAGAGCCGCCTTAGCAACTGTGTTTGGTGTCAAGGAATACACCGAATCCAAGATATTTTGGAACGCTGGCCAAGAGCAGCAAGAGGATGCAACTGGATTCAAACCTGTACAGCGAAGTGTGAGCAAACGCAGCAGTCGCATCGCAATGGGCGGCAGTAGTTACAATAGTTTATCGCCCACCGATAAACAAAGTCCGCAGCATTACGTATTGCCAAGCATCCCTGCTGTGAGTGAGTTTGGAGACATATGGCAGGATGCTCCAAGCAACCTGTCTCGTCAAGATGAGCGCCATTTTTCTGCAAAAATACAGGCCGATCGCAATGATCCTTTTCAGGTTCCACCTCCCCAAGACCTTTCGGAATACCCAACTAGCTTATTTGACTATATTAAAGAGGATACATCCTGCGTCATTATTTGGGGTGCAGATCCCAAGCAGCAGACAGTTCCTCCCTCTGCACCAAATAGTCAAGACACTTTGAAAAAAAAGACAAGGTGGTCCGCGCAGCACTTGATACCAGAGGCATTCAAATTACCAACAATACTAAAGTCTCATTCAAAGTCCCAATCGCTTTCTTCGGTCAATGATATGACGCAACAAGTAACCCAAGTGATTGAAGCTGCTACCATCGAAAAACTGATAGAGAAATTAACAGTTTCTTTAGGTAACCAACAAATTATTATTAATATTAGTATTATTTTTTTTCATTGTCTGTTTCTTACTAAACACAGCTATTGCATAGACTATTCGTTCATGACTGATTTCTTTTTGATATTCCGTGTATTTATGACCCCAATTCAGCTTTGCAAATTCTTAATATTGCGCTTTCGATGGGCTGTCGAAAACAATGATGAGGAAAGACGTATTGTTAGGATAAGGTAAATTGATGCCTGTTGCTGTATTACCTCTTGTCTCACCTGAATATTTTTAGAACATTTGTTGTGCTACGACATTGGCTGCAAAACTATTTTTTACATGATTTTGTTCCAAGTAGACAATTGAGGGTGACACTAACATCATTTCTCAATGCCATGCCCTTCCATCCTATGATCAAGCAATCTCAGAGAGATCAAAACATCATAAAGATTCTCAAGCGTGTTGTGCAGCGTCTCAAAAAAATATATTATCATTCGTCTCAATCAGCACGGGTACAGGTGATTGAGCCCCCTCCACCTACGTCAGAGCAAGAGAAAGTGAGAGAAATGGTCAAGGATAAGTTGTCACAGAGCGCACTTCGTCAAAAAACACTAACCATAGTGGATCGAATCAATGTTGATGCACGCCATGGCAACAACACGGCTCTTAGGGATAAAAAATCCGCACCTATTGTGGTCATTGGTAACTTTCCAAAAGCCACATCGCATTCCTTTATCGAAGTGGCGCCACAACGAAATAGAGGCCTGTCTGTCTCTTCGTCTAGAAAGAGTGCTTCTACCCTTCCAGCCAATATAAATCAAAACAGAAATAGTTTTCCTAGTGATTCAGGCATGAGAGAATGGTCGTCAATGTCTGCCAACAATCTCGATACTGAAAAGAGACTACAAGAAGAGGACAGTGACCCCCGGTATCCGAATGAACCTGATGATTTTTGTGACACATCCATTGCATCACACAACTCATTTGAGAGCTTTGTTAGTCCAGGTACCTCTGAACCTTCCGATGATCAAAGCAATCCGTCTTTTATAACAAGTGATGATGATGATGATGATGAAGTAGAGACTGATCATGTTGACGGGAATAATGCAACACCAAAACAGATTGTAGGAGAAGAACTAACTGAAAAGCTAGAAGAAATACGCCGTCAGCAGGAAGAGGAAGAAGAAATGAATCGCAGAAAGTTCTTTGCTATGCAGGATAAAAACGAACCAATATATATTGAATCAGATACTCTTGGAAACGGTATACGTTCTCGTTCCTTTTACAGCGCACAGTTGGCCATACCATCCAACGTCTCTACACCAGATAACGAATATGCTCAAAATGATTATCCGCTTCCAAATTCAAACTCTATAACACAGTTGGCATCCCCCATGGCGAGAAAAGAGGGTCTTTCTCCATCTGCTGAACCTGTCCCTTCCGACTTGAGAAAATACAATCAAAACACAGCTGCAAATCAACGCATGTCGAAAACATATCACCATGATCAAAACGATAGGAAAACAAAGCCACTTCCACGTTTAGCAAGTACCGAATCTGCCCTCCTGTCCCCTCCTCAAAACCGCCCAAGAGATCTAAAAAATCATTCCCCACACTCTACACTGGACAGAAATCAAAAGGTTGAATTGTGGAGACAAGGCATATGTCAATCAATATCTGAAAAAGAGCTAAAGATGGGCACAAACACAGAAGAGGTAAATCCACTTGTTTTTATTGTAGAATCATTTCAAGCAGAGCACTAAACGTTTCTCTCTCTCTCTCTCTCTCTCTCTTTTTGTTACCAGGGCAATACACCAAAATCAAGAGTAAAGGAGATGGACTTGAGCCCTAGTGTCTCGAGGCCTGAAATGATCCAACGGCCCATGTCTGGTTTGGATCATTCTGTTGTTATATATCATCCTACAGATATATTGGCCCAGCAATTTTGTACCATTGAAAGGGATGTTTTATTAGATATAAGCTGGGAAGAGCTTGTTGATTGCAGGTGGACAAAGATGGCATCAAGCAACTTTTATCAACCTGATATGCTGGGTAAAGACCAACTTACATTGTTACTGCCCGAGCAACTCCATCAAGGCATCTTTTCCAGAACAAAAAGAAAAATGCAGCAAGAGAAAAAGAGCCAGTCTGTAGAGCGGGGTATTGAAAGAGCGATCAATAGATTCAATGCTGTGTGTCAATGGGTATCCTTTGAAATTGTAAAGACAAGAAACATAGAGATGAGAGCAAGAGTTATTGAAAAGTTCATTCGATTAGCAAAGGTAAACTTCGAGAAATAGACTATAATATGCTGATTTGCATTATAAAAGTAACTCTATCTTTTTTTTTCTGGATAGAAATGCACACTCTATTGCAACTTTGCAACGTTACTTCAAATCTTACTCGGGTTACAATCTGCATCCGTGTCTCGTTTAGAAAAGACATGGTCACTTGTCCATAAACGTGAGATGAAAACTCTACAAGAGCTATCCAACTTTACATCACCTACAAAGAACTGGAAAAACCTGCGTGATGAAATGAATGACGTAGCCGAGAAGTATGGCATGGCACCGACAGAGATTCAGGTCGAGATGGGATCACACTCAAACGCTCATAAAAATCGCAGCAAAAAATCTGTTGTCATCAAGTTGCCATTTGGTGGCTGTATCCCCTTTTTGGGCATTTATTTGTCTGACCTTGTTTTCAATGCAGAGTTACCACCTTATTTAGCCAATACCTCACGGAGAGAAGGGAATATGGAGGCGGTCGTCATGTCACAATCACTTGTTCACTTTCGCAAACACCGCGTCACTGCTGCTGTTATCAAGCGTGTTTTGGTGTTCCAGTCACTGGCTCAACGATATCCCTTTGGAAACAATCAAGAGTTAACAAACATGTGTCATGATGTACAGGCTCCTGATTTGGAACAGATATTGAGATTGAGTTATGAGATTGAGCCAAAGTAATGGTTCATTTTAAGAAAAAATACCTCGTCCATTATACTCTTTAATGTAAAAATATATATAATAATAAATACCTATTGCATAATAAACAAAGCATACGCATATTTAAGAAAAAGAGAAAGAAAGAAAGAAAGATTGTATTAATTTTATTTTTTTCTGTAGATCCAGATGATACGACGCTCCTTCAAAACAATGTATTTAATGAAATCAAACTAAAAGAAAGATGCGCTAGATTTCAAAGTAAAACACGCCCCTTCTTCAACTCATCCGAAGGACTGGAACTATTACCACTTACATGAACAAATTTAATAAAACAGAAGTCGACGATACGTTTGTTGTTAGTGCAGAAAAGGGGTGTGGGTTACGCATTTTGGAAGCTGCAGCTTTTTATAAAAGGCAGAAAGCAAAAATCTATCAAACTATCTTTTTATTTCATTTTATTTCATTTTATTTCATTTTATTTCATTTTATTTCATTTTATTTCATTTTATTTCATTTTATTTTTTTGTTCAATGAGAGGGGTATACAATTATGGCAAAATAAATAACAATTACAGCTCTTCCAACTTTTCACTCTTTGCCTTTTTCGATTTCTCTGTCTTTTTCGGTCTTGCCAGATTCCCAACGCCATGTAATAGAAAGCCTTTTGTATTTATGGGCTTTTTTTCCTTGACCTCTACCTGTTTCACTGGCGTTACCGGTTTCTCTTCCTTTTTGGGTTGGTATGCCGATGTTTGCTTCCATTGTCGCCAGCCTTCAAAATCAATCAAGGCCTGCATACAACCCCATTCAATAATCTTCTTTTCCAACCATTCCAGACTAACAGGTTTTGTCAAGAAATCATTACAGCCTGCTGCTAGGGCGGCGTGTCGATCTGACTCGAGAGATGAAGCAGTGAGAGCGACAATGATGACGGGGGATTGGAAAGATGTATCCTTTTGTATAGCTTCTCCTTGCAATGGTAGAACACCAATCTTTTGTTCTTTTTCAATTGCCCTAATTTTACGAGTTGCCTCTATGCCATTCATACCCGGTAATTGAATATCCATCTATATATACACGCATGAGGTTTAATATCATTGATAAACTCATACAGGTAATACACTACTTACCAAAACAAGATGAAATCCTCCACCTTCCCACTTACGCACTGCCTCAAGACCATCACTGGCGACAGAAAATTTGATCTTGTGTTTCTTCATCCATGTTGATAAAATTGCTTGATTGATAATGTTGTCTAAGTTTAGTCATGAAAGAGAGAATACATATATATAAATAAATAAATGAGCATTTTTTTATAAACACAAGTTCTCTAAACTTACCTTCAACAATAAGAACATTGATAGGAGGACTAACCGAATTGGCAAACGCATTTTTCCCTTTTTTCTTTTTACGCATCTTTACATTGGACACAGACCGGACCAGCGTTTCTGCTTTTTCCTCAAGCTTCTCTTGCACAGGCTCAGGCTTTGGCTCTGGTTCGGGTGTCTGAGCTGTTTTTACTGTTAGATAGTCACCGCCTTCCGCATCTGCACGACGTCGTGGAGAGGACTGAACTGGGCTCGTGTGTGTTGAAAAGTAGTGCGTGCTTCCTTCACTTGGTGGACTAAAAATACCGCTTAAAGGACGTCGTCTACCTGGCGATGTTTCATTGGGCGAAGTGTTTTGGATGGCCAACTCGCGCTGAATAAGCATGGAGACCATGGGCGAGATGGGGCTTGCAGGGGCGGTAGCAATAGCCAAGAAATGGGGCTCAACAACGGAATTGTTAAATGCAGTATGGAGAGCTGTCAAAAACCGTCTAGGTCCAGCTGGTTTAGGAACAACCACCACACGTGGCATTGAAAAGGGGTCTCTTTCAGGTGATGAGGCGAATGCTTGAATACTGTCTCTTACTGCTTTATAGTTTGCCAATGAGGTAAAATGGATGATGGCCGTTGTTCCTTGATGAAAGAAGTTCTGGTAGATGCCGCCAAGTGGTTTGGTTTGTTTCCGACGCCCACCAAAATGGGCCTGGAGCACGTTGGCGGATGCTGGTGGTTGTGATCGGAATTCACGCAGTTTTTGCTGCAGGGTTTGAATATCGTTATCTATTAAAATGAAAGCGGGGGGAATGGAATGAATGTGCTCCTCTTCTATTGCGGGCGATGGTATTTGTGCTGTCGCTGGAGATGGTGTTTGGGGTACCTTTGGTTCAGTTGGGGTTAAGGGAGGTTTAGGTTCAGTTGGCACCTCAAATGCATGGGAGCTCAAAACCGGGACATGACTGATATCGGTATTCCAACTTGTTAAGCAACTGGTAAGATGCTTTGCAAAGATGCTCTTCTCTGGTGCGTGCAAAACCATTTTGGTTCCCTTTAGCTTTGTAATAAACTGGTCAAGCTCCTTGAGCGAAGGTTCATTTGAGAATTTGATGTTGGCATAATAGTTTGAGAGTAAATTGTCTTTGATGAAGAGTCTTTGGCGTTCATTACCACACTCCAGTTCAAAAATAAATTTATAACGGGTTTGATCCTTGTTTGTTTTAACCGTGGAGGATGCGTTGATGTATGATAAAAGCTGAGCGGTCAAGTTTGCATTTGGTAAAACGCTTTTAATGTTGCGAATCGCCGGTGAGCAAGTATGAATGATATAAAATGTGATGGAGACTTTCTTGGGGTTGTCAACAACTGGGGTGACATTCAGTCCCACTTCAATGCAAGCGCCGGGTGTGCAACACTCTAATATATTTCTTAAGTGCTTAAATGAATATATTATTATACATTTATACACGATTAGATATTGGTAATGAGAATAAATAACAAGACTTACATTAAATAAAGTATGTCTAATGGCACCTTCATCGCCTATAACAATAGAATGATGAAGACTACTGTCGCAGTGGTATATAACGAGGTTGACATCTATTTTGGCTGCGATGCCAGCTAGTGCATCACCCACATTCTGGAGCAGCTCGCCAATGTCAAACTCAGCATGGCCTAACTGCGATAAAGGCGAGTTGATTTCCTCACGGGAGCATGTTTGAGCAGTGAATTTTGATAGTAGTTGAAGATGAGAGCTGATATGGCAGATTTGGCGGATAGTTGTGTGTATAGCAGATATGCTCGATATTGGAACTGCCAAGGAACATGCACTCAACAACTCATGTGTATTTGATAGGATGGAGGCTGGGGAAAACTGTTCCAATGTCGTTATCACCATTAATGCAACATCCTGTATCTCCTGGGAAACTGTTGCAAGAAAAGCAGACTGATTATCTCTAAATTCATCGGTGGCCTTGGTAATGATGCGGTGTATGTGGTTGTATTCGGATTCGATGTTTAGTTTCAATTGGTCATTTGCTTGATAGAACCTTTCGGCGAAGCAAAACAAGGTAAAGGCGATGAGAGGGAAGGTGAATATCGAGGAGGGTAGTGTTGAGTAGAGTATCAAGGCTGTTGCGAGAGACAGAGGCTGCATCCAGTTTAGAAAGGGTCTACAAAACCAAACAACTGCCCAAAGTAAGGTGAAGGGATAGATCAAGGGTTCCATAAAAAAGGTACCACAAATTGAGCCAATCAAGCAAAGTGTTTTTGCTACGAAAATCATTTGCTCAATTTCCTTAGCAACCGTGTCTTCTCTGTCTTGTGCTGGTAATTCGACATTGAACAAACTGGCATCTTTAAACGTCTTTTGATAATAGTCGGAATCGCCCCAAGCTGACTGGAGAGAGCTTACACTCGGTCTCTCGTTTTTGCAGGTCGCTGAAATGTTGGTCATTAGAGAGTATTGTTATTAATAATAATAGTAATAATAACAGTAATATGTTATTACTGTTTCCCTATGCCTCTTTAATGCTGTATAAATACAATATATAGAAAAAAGATCTACAAAACGGGTACAGATAATATATATATATATATAGCGAGATAGAGAGAAAAGGAAAAGAGGGGGTCCTCTAATAAAAAGGTTAAAAAAAATAAAAATAAAAAAGTTACACCGAAATTTTGTCCAATAAAAATGAGTTTTAAAATTTCCAAAATAAAAAAACGTTTTCTCCAAAGGATAAACTTTACTATTTGTACAAGTCATTTGAACACAAATATTGTGTTGCACAAGAACATAACGGTTTCTGTGTGTGAATAAAGTCACTACAGCTTGCTGTCTATTCATGTTTGATTCAATCGCCTTACTATGAGAGGTCGATATATCAATAATACTGATCGACAACGTATATCCTCCTTACATTGTTATTTATTTATTTATTTATCAATTTCACATATCTATAAGCCCTTTCTTCTCTTTTAATAATTAATAAAAAGCAAGTTTTGATTACTTGGCTGCTTGTGACTATAATATCCAGCCAGATACTCCATGTATCATACATCATCTCATTGAATGGTTGTACTTTACACTAGCAAGATCCCTGTCATATGAGATAACAGGGAAATGCAACACTAGAAATATATTCTCCTTTTTTACTACATTGCTCTCCACCAGCAAAAGTAAAATCAAGCAAGTAACCCCTCTTCATTAGAAACTTGTGATGTAGTGTTGGGTGGTGATGATTTATTTATTTATTTATTGTTGGAGGGTTGTGAATTATGGATCAAGATATCAAAGAGCCTTTCGGGGTCGAATTTAGCAAGAGGTATCTTATTCGAGGCCATCTTCTCCCTGACACGACCGTAATATTTGTAATAGCAGATTATCTGGGTTCTTTTTCGTTGCCTTTAGAAAGTGTAGAGGTATGGTGTAGATTTGTTTATGGGCATGCAGTCGCTCATTTAAAATCGACTTTGTAAAGCTTTTTTAAGCCGAAATTTTTCCTTTTTTGTAAAAACCTTTTATTTCTGGGCTTTTCGCCTCTCTTTTTCCCCCTTTTTTTTTATTTTCTTCTTTCTTTTCTTTTCTTTCTTTAATACTGTTATTATAATATAGAAAAAATGTTGCAAGATAAATACATTGGGCTTATTCTGGCAATGAGCTCTAGTGTCTTTATTGGGCTTTCGTTTGTTATTACAAAAAAAGGTCTTGTAAGTTCAAAGAAGCGTCACGGTAAATAATGCTTTCCTACAGGAGTTTTCTTTAATAATTAACCTGTTACTATTCTTGTGATCAGGTGTATCAGCAGTAGATGGGAAGCACCACTATTTAAAAAATTGGACTTGGTGGGCTGGCATAGGCACAAGTAAGATATTAAGTCATAACAGTGGGTTCTTCGTAATCTTATTAAAAAAAATATCCATTCTCTTGAAAAGTGGCTGTCGGTGAAATATTGAATTTTTCGGCATACTCTTTTGCACCTCCACTTTTGGTTACACCACTTGGGGCATTAAGCGTGATATTAGGGTTAGAGTCAATAGTAAAACTTGAACTCGTTAAAAGGCTAATATATTTTTTTTTCTACATTCTCTTCATGACAATATAGAGCTATATTTGCATCAATATTTTTAAAGGAAAAACTTGGTTCAATAGGAAAGATTGGCTGCTTGTTATCCGTAGTAGGTGCCTTTCTTGTTGTTTTACATGCACCTGAAGATAAAGAGGTTACTTCTATAGATGAGTTGTTGTTTTACGCTTTACAACCAGGTAAATTGCAAGGGATGATACAGTGATTTATATAAATAAATGGTTAAAAATATATATACATTCTAGCGTTTATGATTTATTGTACTTTGGTGGGGTGTACTAGCTACTTTATGATTGTAAAAGTAGTACCTGGATATGGTACGAAAAATCCGTTTGTTTATATATCAATATGTTCTTTAGTTGGCTCTGTTTCAGTGATGGCAATTAAAGCATTTGGTATTGCTCTAAAGCTCACTTTTGCTGGTAACAACCAGTTTACACACCCATCCACATACGCCTTTGGGTTGACTGTGGCTGTTTGTATTGTTATTCAGATGAACTATTTCAACAAAGCGCTGGAGCAATTCTCGACCAATGTGTAGGTTTTTAATAGCAATAATCGTATATTATACTAACGATAACAATAATGAATGTACATGATGAACTTTGATTATCTCGTTACTTTTAGAGTCAACCCAATCTATTTTGTTTGTTTCACAACAGCGACCATCGTTGCATCTGCGATTTTGTTTCAAGGGTTCAACACAGATAATCCTGTTAATATTGCATCACTTATATGTGGATTCGTTATTATATTCACTGGCGTATACCTGCTGGATTCAATTGCAAGAAAAGATTACCACCAAATTCCTCAAAGAGATAATGATGGAATAGAAGACGATGAAGCATTCTTGATGGGTGAGGCAACACTTTTGGAGGAACATGATGACTCGTCTGTTAATATTTCAGGTTTAAATCATGATGAATCGGATTCTGATATTGAATTAGTGATGAGACCAAGGTCTGGTTAAAATGAACCTAAATTATTTTCTTCTATATGTTTGTCTGTTTGTGTACATTATTATTTATTATTGATATCATTACCTGTAATAAAATATCAGTGCTTATTTCATTTTTATTATACATGTCCTTTATTTTGTTATTATTAAGTTGGCTTATTTTCAAATCGGATTAACCTTATGTTCTGCCCAACAAATAAAATAGCATTCAGCTTAATTTCAGAGAAATTTTCTGTTCACTAGGAACACTATTGCCCTTTTGTTTCATCAAACATTTTAGACCTATTATTTTCTAACCCTGTCCATATTCTATCGAGAGGACAAATTCTAAAAATGAGAAGGGTCATAAGTTTTCTCAAAAAACCTTATTTTTACCAATGTGGAATATTTTTGCTGCAATTAGTTGAGCCAATCATTTTTACGACTGTTTTCAAGGATAATGTCGCGGAAAACAGTTTTAAGAGGTTTATCTTCGACTAAGCTGGAAAGTTTCTTTTCAAGATCTATTCCGTGAATTACTAGAAGCAATCGTATATAAAAACAGTGGAATACGTAATTTCATGTTGTTATGATCCGCCAAAAACCATCTGCACTGTTCAAATAAAACTTGTTGTCCTATAAACATTCAGTAGAGGTAAGTAACGATACACATCCAAGCTATTTCCATTCTCTCTTGATCCGATTGGAAGACCTGCACTTTTCATTTTATCTGCTAAGACTTCCACATGACTATTAAATAGTGGGCATAGCTTCATCCACTTGACGTAATTTCTACAAAAGCCATGGAAGAATCGTTGATCTACTTCTGCACTATCTCCTTTCGAAGATAGATAATTTGCACTGTTTTTTATATCCACGAATCATATTTAGCCTCATCAAAGTCAATGTAAACGTATCTCTCAGATGTTTAAATGAATTAGAGAAACTAGAATTATATTTTATGATACTTCTAGATTACTATAGCACAACAACATCATGTTAATAAAAAGAAAGTAATTGACAGTTCGTAACTATGTAGTACGATCAATTTGACATTGTAGTGTTCTCTCTCTCTCTCTCTCTCTCTCTCCCTTTTATTTGTATTGCCTGATATAATTCCAACCATTTCGTACTGAGACTTTGGCTTTGAACGATGCTTCTCTTACCAATATCCCCGCTTTTAAAAGTTGCTTATAATGGTTTCCCGAGCCAAATAATATACTTTTACATTCAATTCTATATTTAGCATTCTTAAACATTGAGCACTGTAAACAATCGATATATTCTATAAAAAGTATATGTTTTTCCTATATCTCAGTTTTCCTTTAGTTGATTGATGGAAAATGAACAGAGGTATCAGTAGCATATAAATTCGAATGTTGGCAGATATATATATCAGGATACTTCTTGATTGGTTGGATAATATCCTTGGCTTTCAAACGTAAATCACTGTACTTGGCGCTTCTTCAATTGCTATGCCAAAGACAAGGTATTAAACATTCCGTATGAAATAAAGGTTTGAGCCTTATTACAGTTAAATATAATAGACACATACTTTCACATAATGAGCTTATAAACGTTTAAAAATGGTTTATTTTTGTCGATCATATCAAAGTAACAATGATGCGGCACATGAAATTGTTTCAAAAAGTGCCTTCTTGACACTTTAGAGTGTACAATAATCAATTGCAAAAACCTGGCGATTCTTTAAAACGAAAATAGTCGAGTACAATACATTATTACGCTGACCCTAAAAAATGCATCACTTTGAAAAAATACGAATTGCACTTTAATATTCCTTTAGCTAAAGAATTATGCAAGAGCAAAATATATATTACCAAATGTTTTTCACATATTATTCAAATGATGGGAAAAACCCTGTTTTGATCTGTATAAAATCTACAGGTACTTGAAATCGTTTATTTCACATCATTCATGGAGTTTGAACAGGTTGATATAAAGGGCATCTCTTGAATTGGCCAATGGCCAAGTTTTATCTATTTTGGCACCCCGAACGAGACAGCAAAAATTGCTTGTTCCCGTAAAAATTGACGAAAGGAGGTATATTTTGCTCATAGCAAATAATCATCGTGGTGAAAATACTCCGCAACTTGCCAAGTTATTACGGGTAAAAGGTTTTCTGTTTTGCAAATTATAATAAAGGACCCGTGCTATTGTTATTACTGAGCAATAGGTACCTGTTTTTTTCAAAAATAAAAAAAATACTTTTAAGAATTCTATTCCACAAAAGTAAATTAAGGAAATCACCGGAAGCTCCTCCGATGTAGGCCTCATTCAAGGCCTGAAACAGAACCACGTCCAAGAAAAAGATGAATTACAAAGTAGAGAGAGCGAGACAAGGAGAAGTGATAAACAAGCTAGAGTCGGGTCACCGTGGAGAACGAATTTTTTTTAAAAAAAAAAAAAAAA
>VCJI01002452.1:27308-41601 GCA_024139395.1 Backusella morwellensis
TTCACCTTGGGATTTTTCACGACTATTGGTCAAGAGAAGAATGCGGGGAGGCTATTCCGGGATCGTAAACAAAGGAACTGTAAAGCCGAACCTTTTCTCCATTTCCTTAAGTCTACAATAAATGGCGGTGATAAGTATGAATTTGTGAAGGATCACTATTTGATAATAGATATTGCTTTTATTCATAAGAACAGACAATGTTTCTAGGCATATTAAGCCTCAAGAATATTAATGTCCTTACCTTCCATCATACTCGCATAAATTCAATTATCTTTATATATAAGCGAAAAAAAAAAACCTCCCTCCCATTTTTTAACAAGATATTACGAAGGAATTATTGGAATTAACTTTAGAAATAGGCAAGTATTATACAGTACTCGGCTATTACAATGTATTAAAATAAGCATTAGTGTATTTGGTAAATAAACTATAAGCAGTCTAATTAATCTTCACGCATAAATACGCTATTTCACATCAAGTACTCTGTCTTGGAAGTATCTATTTCGTATGTTTGAATTCAATTAAAAAGGTCTTTTTTATACATACTAATAGTCATTTGACTCTTGATTGTCATAGAAAATATCTTCCATTTTTTTTTTATAAAAATAGCCAACAGGAGAGAGCTGCCTAAGCCAAGTGCCATGTACACAGCGTTATCAACATGCATTTTCATGACTCGTTTATAGAATAAAAGTGTTTTTATTATGCACGTAAATCACAAACACAGTGATCAGATGTATTATATCCTGGGGAATAAAAAGTATATTGAAAAAGAAACCAATTCAACGGCCATTCGCTTTTATTTCAACAGTGTCAATACATTGACCATGTTGATTTGATAATAATAATAAAAAATGGTACAACGTTGCACTTTAGCATATGCATTTTTCCAAATTTGATACAGATCAGCACTTTTTGAAACTTGGTTTTTTAAAATAGAAAGTCTCATCATAATGGGTCATTTATACAATACTTGTTGTATAAATAATAATAATACCCTGCATTTATTACTAAGTAAAAAAGGAAATGGAAGATCTTGATAAATGACAATCATATATTCTAGAATATTTCAGTTTACTCTAAAATTGAGAATCATTCTACATTTGCATTAAAAAACATATAAATCAAATAAGAAAGAGAGAAATATCTTTATTATTGCTAACATTCTAATTTACTATTTCGAAATCATTTTCAACTAAAGAAGTGATTAAATGCAATATTGATAAAAACATGTTAATTAAAACACGAGAAGAAAAAGAAGACAACGTGGCTGAGTCGGCATGATAATACGTAAGGAGTAATTAAAAAACTGAGAAAGGAGCAACAACTATCTTTACAAGTCAATCAGGCTGTAGAGTGATCATGTTTCATTTGATAACCAAGTACCTTGGAGAAGGGGGTCATTACTTTAATAACAACATTTGCCATGGCTACAGCTTCAGAGCATATTTTTGTGATTTGACACGAAATCGAGAAAAAAAGAAAACACTTTACGTCATCTCATATTTCGAAATAAAATATGTCCCACTCAAATTTATTGCTCTCTTTTCCTCTATTTTCTCAACAAAAACAAAAATGACCAACGCGAAAGTCAATGTGCTCATTTTAGGCGGTGTTGGTTTCATTGGACGTAATTTCGTCCATTACCTTTTAGAAAACAATCTAGTCGAAAGCATTCGTGTCGCCGACAAGATGCTGCCCCAAACAGCATATCTGTCTGAAAAGTTTAAGAAGGATTTTGAAAAGGTTGAATTTAAGCAAAGCAACCTGATTAACCAAGGCAAGTTTACTCTCTCTATTGTATGTGGTCGTGCAACTAAACTCCCTTTATAGCCTCTATTACCGCCTGCTTTGATAGAGAGGACGGTAAAGAATTTGACTACGTTTACAACTTTGCAGCAGAGACAAAGTATTCCCAGGTCCCTGAAATCTATCAGGAACGTATCTTTAACCTTTCTGTCAGTTGTGCAAAGGAGGCTGCAAAGAGAAACATTAAGGTTTTTGTTGAAATGTCAACAGCTGAAGTTTATGACAGTAACCAAGTAAGTTGGGCATTGAAAGGAGACAAACTCGTATCTAACCAAAACAATAAAGGATGCTTCTACTGAAGCCTCAAAGATTCATCCTTGGACGGTCATTGCCAAACACAAGTATAAAGCAGAAGAGGAGTTGAAAAAGATTAAAGGGTAAAACAAAAGAGTAATTGTTTATATGTAAGCATTTTATTAATTCATATTGCAATACAGATTGAATTTGATGATTCTTCGACCTGCAATGGTGTATGGCCCAGGCGCCCTTTTAGGATTGAGTGCGTAGACAAAGAGAAAGAGAGGAGATTCAAATCTAACATTTATCAATTGTAGCACCTCGTTTGATTATCGGAAGAGTATACAAATATTTGAAGGAGGAAATGAAACTGCTATGGTCAAAGGATCTCAAATTAAACACAGTTCATGTCGATGATGTGTCCAGGGCTTGTTGGTATTTGACTGAATGGTATGTTAATAATAAGGTTACTGGCACCGTCCCTGTGTTTAACTTGGTAGATAAGCAAGATACTGGTAAGTGAATAGCTGTTTTGATTATAAATAGGCTCATGTTATTCAACCCAATTCTCCGTGCAACTAGATCAAGAAGCTATCAATAAACAATTACAAGCCATTTTTGGTATTGAAACTGGTTATCATGGTAACGTTGTATCAACTTTTGCAAAGGTAAAAAAACAAGAAATAAAAAAATACTATTTTTTTTTTCTAATATTAAAACACAAAAATAGCTTAATTTAGATGCTGTTATCGAAGCTGTAAATGAAAAGCATTTGGCACCTTGGGCCGAGCTCGTGCGCAAAAGCGACATTGCAGTCACCCCATTATCACCCTATCTTGATGAAGAATTGCTCTACAACAACGCCCTGTCAGTTGATGGAAGTAAAATCGAGCGTGAGACCGGATTCACTTATTCCGTGCCAAAATTGACAAAAGAAAAATTAGTAGAGATCATTGATGAATACAAGGCTTTGAATGTTTGGCCTAAAGATTAAATTTCTGCAAATAAATAAGTGCATTATATGATTTTTTATTTATTTATTTATTAAATTGATCTTTTATTGGTTGCAAAAAAAAAAAGCTTATTTTATCAAAACTAAAAAGGTTCTACCTTTTAAAATATAATACACACTCAAAAAAAATAAGGATGGATTTTATAATGTTTGAACAGAATTCCGTGAAGCAACCTGGGGCGGTCTTTGTACATGATCCATTGCCACTGCTAAGCCTGTTAGGGTTTTTAAGGCATAATTTAGTTCCGTGTAATCCGACTCTGACGGATGGGTATATTTTTGTAAATCTGTAAAACAAAAATTAGGCTTTTTATTCTATTTCTGTCGTGTGTAGAAAATACCTTTAAGTAATAAACAATAACGTGGTATTCTCTGGATGGGCGCGATAAAATAATCCGACATCCCTAATCGATTAGAATCTCTTCTAGCTAACGTTTCCTATCATTATGATTTAGTATCGTTTTTTCTTAATGGGGGAAACTGGCTTTTAAAAAAATTACCTGATCAATTTTCAGGAACAGAGCATTATTACATGCTCTACGAATTGTCTTAATGTTGGACTGATAATGCATTGCATATTTTAGAAACACCACCAGCTCGGGTTCTAGCCTTCGAAATGCGTTACCAATGTCTGCTGGCTTTTCAATCAATTTGAAATGGACGAGTAGTTTTTGTGATATTAAAATGAGCTCAGGTAAATGGCTAAAGAGCAGTGGTATGTCACTGGATTTAACGAGAGGGTATTTCTTTTTCGATGCAGCAATCATGGGCTTCATGTATCTCTATATATATATGAATGAATTAGAAAACATGTACCATCATCTCTGTCTTTGAACCCTTACAGCTTGAATTAATAATAATAATTTATAGAACGATTGCTCTGTTGCCAACAATTCAGAAATGATGAATTTAACCATGGCTTTTTCTTTTGCAGTTGATCTTGGCACAAATCTTTGCTCTTCTAAAGGAGTTGGCTATATAATAATAAAATGATAAACAAACAAAAACGCAAGGGATTTAAGGTATAAAAAGGAAATTTTCTTTTTTTTTTTACAACTTACAATCATAGCAGGATGGAGCAAGATATTATAGATATCATCATCTTTTTGTCTCTTTTCTGATTCAATGCGTTCTTGTTCGGATAATTGAGAAACGGTATTCTTCCAAACATGGATGGCTCGGTTCTCCTTTGTTTTTAATGTATCTAATCCAAACACAGTGCGTGCTCGTGCAACCGTCGGCGGTGTCATTTTTTGTTGCTGCTTGTGTTCATGTTTTTTGCTATCAAGAAATGAAATGTCGGATTGGATGGTGATTTCTTCCACCATGTCGGGTAATTCCATGATGCTATCGAGTTGTCGAATGGTTTTAATGGAGGAGGAGCGTGATGAGCTACAATCAGAGCATGGACGTGAGGAATCAATCAGATCAATGGCGCTATTCCGTTTTTTCTGTGCTTCATTGTTTTTATTGGTATTGTTGGTGGATGGAAAAAAGAACTGGGAAACAGGTCGAGTTGAAAAGGATGCTTTTGGTTGTGGAGGTGATGGTTGTGGGGTTGGTGATGATAATAATGTAGAAGATGAGGAGGATGTTAATGATAATTTTGACTGTTGTTGCTTTTGCTTTGATGCTAGTAATGATGGCTTTTTAATGCTTCGTTTCTTAGTATTATTCTTTATGTTGATACATTGCTGTGGTCTTTGTGATAATGGAGATGAGGGCGATGAGGGTGATGGTGGCTCTTTTGATGCTGGTTTTGCTTTTCTAGATACTGAAGCAACAATCGATAATCCAACAGATTGTAATCGACTAAAAGAAGATGATCGTGCCTTTCTATATTCTGGTTTGATTTTTTTTAAAAATGTTGATTGAAACTCTTCTGGCATTAAAATGTGAAATATACAAACGAGAAGAATAAAAGGGAAAGAGATGGTGGTGAAAAGGAAAAGAAAAAAAAATAACAAATCTATTTTTTTTAGATTGACTCCTTATATATAAATGGAGACAAGGTGAACACAGCCATCATATTGAATGTCCGTTACTCCTCCTCCTTTCCTGAACAGTGAGTGACGCAGAACCTCATTCTATACTTGTTGCAGATGGGTTTGGAATATCTTCCTTCTCTCTCTCGTACCGTTTTTGTTTCTACTTTGCTTTTTATCTCGCTCTTTGTATTTTTATGGATTTTATAAAAAAAGGCTTTTTTTACGGACTTTCGTTGTTTTTGTTTAGTAAATAATAAAGTGAACTAAAATAAAAGATAATAACAATAATAATAATAATAAAATGATTTATCAATCAATCAATCAATCAATCCAATATAATCTTAATAATGCAATATTTAAACTTTTTTTTTTACTATAATGATGATGATGATAGTAATGGTAATATGGATATATACTTATATATATATACATAAGGAGACGTTGAATACTTATAAATACAAATACAATTTTCTTAACCCCTGATAATTCTTACATAAAACATAAAACATATATCAAATTTTATAGTAATCTTATTAACTGAACAAGGTAAAAAAGTATATATATATGTGATTTATGCAAATGCAGTTTTGCAAAGAACATTTTCCCTTACATTAGCTTCCATTTGAGTAATTTTCTCAAACTAATATATCTCTCACTCTATTATACCTGAATTAACACGGAAGTCGTTTAAATAAAATGTCGCAATGTTTTTTATTTTATTACAATGTATAGTAGCTGTTCCGATATTACAGATAATCTGTATCAAACCCCTCTTATTATAGCAATTTACCTTTTCGCAGAAATGTGGACATTAAAGGTATTAGCAAAAGTGACTGAGAATTTAAGCTTTTTTTAATAAAAAATAAATAAAAAAGCTTTTTTGTTAGATCTGAAACCGAGATATATCCCTCTAGTAGCACATTACGAATGAAAATATTTTTTTTTTGTTTTGGTTCCTGAATTTTTTCTTTTCTCGCATTTTGTAAATCACACGACTTAATAATACGCATAATGTTTAGAGCGTAATGGCATTCATTCTTTTTACCTATTCATTCTTTCAGCTAAGCAATACAACTACTATCCAATTCAACTAATGGTATTAAAAGGTCCTGGGTACTATTTCCTATTACATCCACTCTTCCGAGCTCACAGCCCAGATCGGACACCGTGTCCCATGTATGAAATTCTATTAATATAACAGTTCATATGAATTCGAAATTAGGAATTCATTTTCAACTCTTTTATTTTATGGGACATTCTGTTTAAAAGGTTTTTTTTAGACCGTAGTCACGATGAACTGAGATAAAAAAAAATCGAAAATAAAAGAGAAAAAACTTCACACCTTATTAAACAAAAACACACTTTACATTATATTTCTATATTAACAAAATGAATCATCAATTAACTTTTAAAAGTAATAAACATGTACCCACAAGATATGACATGAAGTGTATAGTGTCTTGTCTATAGTTGCAAAGAAAATGTAATGCTTTAAATAGACGTGACCTAAAAAAAAAAGCTTAAATAGGCGAATATGATTGGCTAATCTATTTAGTATTACATCGGCTGTATTCTAAAAAGAATCATTGAATTGTAGTTCTAAATGGCAAAAATATCGTTTAGAGAGGCACGTTCCAGACAATGAAAGCGTTTGATCAAGATTGTTTGGATTCTGAAATACTGGATGGAAAAAAAAAGGTTAAAAAGAGTACACAATATGTCTGACCCTCAATAAGCACTTTCTCATCTTTACAGAGCATGGACGTGAAATCATTGGCAACACCTTATATCAATACTGATATTATTTGTGTGTGTGTGTGTGTGTGTGTGTGTGTGTGTTTTTCATTTTCAAAGTAATAAAGATCCTATCACGTATAGAAAAGAAAAGACATGCTGAAAAGCGCCTCAACTTCATATAAATAATAAATAAACTAAACCACTTTAGTAAATAACTTTTTGGTGTTTGGAGATGAAAATGGAAGCATTCTTTTTTTGGTTCTGGACTTATTGGGAAATGCAAATGATAGAGTATGAGGCTTTGGGATTACAATTGTATAAATAGAGTAATAAATAACAGCTCTGCTTCTACCATTATACCAAGATTAAGTTTAGCCGAACTGCGTTCAATGTAAATATACTTGCGCTAAATTCGAGGACTGCTGCTGTTTTGTGTCTTTTTTGAGCAACAGCTTTTGTGTGCATTGCATTGATCTCACTAAAAACAACTTTTATGGTAAAACGGGAAAATAAAAAATTGGTCACTTTAGTTTAAAGGTATATAGCAATAACCTGAAGATATCATTATCTATATGCATAATGGCGTATGCTAAATCTTTATAAGCGATTTACTGTCTAAAACAAACATACAATTGATAAAGAATATTATTTTCTTAATTTCTGCATCATTTTTATTTTGTATAAAGTCTAAAATAGACTAAATAAAAGAAGTACTTCTTTAGATTTATATAGAAGGAAAATGGCAGTTTTAGAGAAGCTGCTTTTTTTTAATTAAAAACAATTCGCATTAATAAAGGTCCAAGTATAAACTCTCCTTTCTGATGCGAGATGACGGAGAGAAATAGAAAGAGTAACATGTGTGCTGTTCATCTTTTTTTCTACTTATTATTTCTGTTTTATTCTTTTCAATTCTCTTTAGCAAAAAAAAAAAGGAACAGTGTGTTTAAAAGCAAATTCTATTTTTGTAATGAATATGCTGCTTTATTTCGTATATTTATCTCATTATTGGTAATGCACTAGTTTATGCACTTTAATAAAAATTCTGAAATAGAAAATACTTCTGATTCAATCATGATGAATATCGATCTACATGTTTAGAAAAGAAACAAGGCATTATTATTACTATTGAATTTATACTTTGTAGAGTTATCTATATATAGTCATGATGAAGAACTAACTATAGTTCAGGTACAAATATTAATTGATTATCCAGTAGCTTCTATTCTATACCTGCTTAACTAATTACAGTATTAGAATATTCACTCGTCAATTTAGAGCATAAAAAGGAGAAAGAAAAAGCGGGTGAGGGGAAAAGAAGGAGCGTGGCTGAGAAAAGGTCAAAGGTTATCAGGAGAACAAGAGAGAGAGAAAAGGAACAACATAAATGAAGTGATATGTAAAGGCGGTAATGACAAAAGTAGACTCATCTACACTTGTTATATATTGCCACTTATTTATGATTTTTCATGATTCAGCATGCACCATGGATAATTACTATTGCATATTACGTAAGCATGCTTGAATGATAGGAATACATTCATAAAAATACAATCCCTTCAATATTGAACACAAGCAAACGGTACGGACAATACCGATTCCGCGATTAAATACCAAAGGCTTTAACTATGAAGGGAATGGTTGTATTCGGATGAATTAATGTCCTCATTTTCAGCCAATTCCGAAAAAGGAACTTCTTTCCGAGTAACAACAACAACAACAATATTTGATTGAATATAAGAACTCTTGGGTAAAATACAATAATCAGCAACACATTCAAAAAACGAGCGTTTATTAAAAACTAATAATAACAAAAAGAAAGCTGCTTTCTGTCTTGTAATAAGAAATATACAGAATATAAAAATAGGAACAGGAAAGCGGAATGCGGAAGCTGACTTTATTTTGCCCAATTGGGTAAAACTTCCCACTTCACTTCTCTTTTCTTCTATCATTCTAATGTTTGAATCGATACCTGGAAAAGTATTTATAGTAGGGGTCCTGTTGTTAATTACAACAATTGCATATTCATCGCAGCTGATTATATTTCTGCCGGCATACGAATGGTCAGCTTCAGGATGGTTGACGCTTTTACCACTCAATCTGTTTGTGTTGATGATTTACTACAATTACTACTTGGCTGTTACAATAGATCCAGGAAAAATACCAGGCTTTTGGGTAAGAAATCTAATAAAAAAATGGCTATGTATACACATATTTATAATTATAATTCAAAAGGAGCCGCCTAGTTCTTTGATAAGTACTCTCAAAGAGCAAACATCAGAAGGTATCACCGGACCTCGATTTTGTAAAGCGTGTAATTGTTATAAACCACCAAGAACTCACCACTGTCGATATTGCAAGCGGTGCGTGCTTAAGATGGATCACCACTGCTTGTGGGTAGCAAACTGTGTCGGTCATGCAAATCACGGCCATTTCATAAGATTTGTTGTTTACGTATGCATGGCTTGTTCGTATGTACTTGCCTTGTTGGTAGGAAGGGTAATGGCCATTATGGATGCAATTAGACATTTCCAGGTAACTTTTAGAAAGGAAAAAAAAAGGTGGGAACAGGTTTACTTATGGATATGTGGCTAGTTTAATGCAGAGCCAACGACACTTCAGGTCATCTTTATGGTGGTAAATTTTGTTTTGGCATTTATTGTCTTGTTCACAGTTGGTATATTAGCCATCTATCAAATATATTGTATGACAAAAAATCAAACATCTATTGAGGCTCATGAGAGAGGAAAGGTAGAAAAGTTGATAAGAAGAGGGAAGATTGCACCGGTAGGTTTATAAATAACATCAAAGACTTTGGTTTAACCATCATTTCGTATATAAAAAAGGTGAATTATCCCTATGATATCTCCATTTATAAAAACATCTGTGATGTCTTGGGTCACAATCCATTATTTTGGTTATGGCCACAATCCGTGCCAGGCGATGGTCTTTCTTTCTCGGTCAAACCAAGTACCGACCCCAGACTACCCTTTTATTGGCCACCGCGTGATCCAGATGACCTGAGACCCTCCATCTTTTCATCAAAATACAAAAAAATGCAGGAAGCCAGAGATGCAATGGAACGGAATCCAAATGCAAATATCGATGACTACTATCATTCAGATGGCTACTATGACTCCGGTAGCGGCGAGTCTGATGACGAATATTCTGTAGAGAACGAAGAGGAGGGGATGTCCAGACTTATTGATGATAGACTTTATGGTTTAACTGGCACATATTACGAACATACCGATCATGAGGATTCGGATCAAGAATCGATACCCTTGTCACAGCTTAGAAAGAAAGCCGGTTTGACAAAACAAGATTGAAATAATAATAAATAATAGTAAATAAAATGGCTTATACATAGTAATATGAAACTGTAAGGCTCTTCTAGTCTTTTTATCATGACATTCTGGAACCAAGTACCACTTTATACAAGTATTATAATAAAAAAATTCGTAGAAATAAAGAAGGTTTTTTTAATGAATAAAATGGTCCGACTTGTTATTAAACGAATAACCTTAATTTGCACACCTCAACTCTTGGTAATGTCAATCAATCAAAAAGTTCTTGGCCAAAAAAATAAAATAACCTTTTATGGTATAAACAAATAAGGTAAATTGTTTTAACCAACTCTTTTTTTCGATCATCCCTTTTCCTTAACATACTAACGACTCTGACATGTGTAATTCACTATGTATAAATAAAGAGTTTTTCAACAGTTCCTCTTCTCTTATTGGAGCAGATGCTTATATGTACTACGATCTGGTTTAGTTTTTCTTCTTCATTGTACTTGTCATACAACATGGCACCTGTTGCTTTTCAAATCGAATATTCAAATTACCAATTCCATTTGAATTAGTTTTGTAGGTTTGTAGTGGTTAGCTATTTTAAATAAAGCATTTTAATAAAATAATAATAAGAAGTATAAACCTCGCTTATTACCGAATTTACAAAAAAGGAAAACAAAAACAAACAAAAAGGGAACCTTTCAAAGTAATTTTAATAATTTGAGCAACAACAACATGGTATAGAACAAACCCCATTTAGAAAATACAATGTTAATGTAAGAAAAACGGAGGAAATATGATTGTTCAATTACCTGTTGAACTCTGTTTAATTATCTGTATTGCTATATACTAAGAAAAAACAATAAGGAATGGGAAGATATCCACAGTGTCATATTGCAGTTGCTTCGTTTGTTTTATTGATCTTTACTTGTAAAGTAGCGCCAGGAACAGTATCCATATACAATATTTTTTTAACTAATGACCCCTTTTTTTCTGCAACTCTAGAACATATAGAAGGCTGACGCGTTTTTTATCCTGCAAGTATATACACTGCATCATTGTTTTTGATGGATGTCAAAACTAAATTAATTTGGATAACAATTATGGAGTCATGATATTTTTTAATACAAATGTTTAACTCAGTTATTTGATCCAATATGACAATAATAAGTCGTTTTTCTCTGGACTGTTGTTATAATCCATTACTGTTTCTGCTGTTAGTATTACTAAAAAAAAGGGACTCCTGATGCTAGCGCAGTAGGACAGGCAATTTTATAGATTTTTGCGATAAACAAGCAAATAAAATAGTATTCTGGTTTCTCCCGACTAAGCTTTGTTAAAAGTAGTGATTATTTACATTTTACTAAAGTAAATAACAATGAGTGTCTATATCGAGTAGCTAATACAAGTGATCAGCATCATACTTAAAAGTGATTACTTAGGGCGATACATTTACCGTACCATCTTGGGTCCATTTAATAGAACTTTTCAGTGCCTCGATCCTATTTGAAACAAACCAACATATGCCCTTCAAGAATGATACAAAACTTAAACTCTAAATGTTTGTATAAATGCAAATTAAACAGTACCATAATAGTTTCTGCCGTTTATTCGATGGACAACGTGCCCACTTCTAGGTTAAAAAGCGCAGATTTAATAAGGAAACAGAGTGCTCAAAGTATTTGTGTAATAGTCATTTTCTAGATCATTTGAAAAAAAAAAAGAAAATGAAGCATTTTGCAAAGAGAATCGGGAACCGTGATTACTAGAAAATTGCCATAAAAAGGGGTATAGTAATTTAACTTGCTTTATCAAAATTTGATTGGATGAAACCATGATAAAAAAAATTAAAAACCTGGTTCACAAAAAAAAAATAATTACGATGCTCTATAATTATATGTAAATCGGTATTTTGAACGGATTTACAATGCATGGCAGATGGTTCCTTTGATGATATTATCTCCTCTCTATATTTGTTCTAGGCTTTCCTATATAATATAAATTCTCGGATACCAATTCTCGCGTCACTTTTTTTTCTGTACCTCTTTTTTACTTTTCTTTTTATTTTGTATCTCATAAAAAATAATGATTGGTAGAAAGCCAAAACGTTTATCAAACCCTGTCATTGACACAAGATTGGCAGAAGAAAGTTTTTCAAAGTGGGCAATGAAGATACAATTATTAATACCTCCCAGTAAAAAACAACGTTCTGCGGACAACAGTCAAGTAGAAGACGAAAAAGAAAAGGAATTATTAAACACTGATGCAAGAAAGCGATTACATCGACGTGGTGTCTATCTTGGTTATCCCCCTTCACCATTAAACCACCAGCTCCCTTCCCCTCCTCTCTCTCCCGTTTCAGACGACACACCCAAAGATCCTTCACAGTGCTGGTCATTGTTTTGCTCTACACATGAGAAGCTCCGAAGAAATAAATTACCCCTTTCGGAAATTATTCATTTAAGACGAATGCTAACACTTTTAAAAGACCAGAGCAACGGGCAATGGGCGGAACCTAATTTCAGTCAACACCAGTCTGCTAGGTATCATCATCCTATGATAATGTATCCTCATACACCCTGTCCTCCACCAGTACCTCGTCCGCAAATAAAATACGGTGATGACGATGATGATGATGAGCCTCTTGTCAGCTTGATGCATTCAAACCAACCAGCTACTACTGTTTACCATCCACATATGTACTCTCCGTATATTATACAACAACCACAGCATTATTACTATAGGTTTTAAACACAAAAATTATTTGGTGTTCTAATTATGATACCGTACCATTACATTTTATTGATTATTCAAAAACAAAAATGAAAAGAACCAAAAAATTGTATATAAACATTCTCTTAGCATAACTAATAAACTTTACATAAATTCAATTGAAACCTAATTTTCAGTTACTTTCTTGTGTGCACTACAGCGAATACCGAAAGCTGATCTTTTATAGCTTTATTTCAGTCACAAACAAACATTGAAAAGAAGACCTGTGTATACATTATTTTAACAGTACACTTGTATTTTTATATACATCTTCAGTGCCCCTATTTTATTTATTTATTTTTGCGATTGAACCAATCTATTTATTGATGACTAATGGTCAATGTTAATAGCACACTTATCCCAATGAAAATACGATCGTGGCGCCGTTAAAAAAAAAGGTGTACCTGGAAGTGTTTTTTTAATTCTGAAACCAAAAGTTTCAAATCGATTGAATTGACCATTCTTTCAAAAAATGACCAAGGTTTTCCTCCCAAATGGACCGCCATTACATATTGAGCAAAAGCGTTGTATTATGGCCCAAACTAGAGTAATCAAAAACCAATTTTGGAATGATGACATTGGGACCCTGTTTAAGAAGGGAAACCTGACTGGATAAAGAATATTATATTATGTAAGAATAGCAACGTGAACCATGATAATTATATATGTGGACTGGTAGGATTCGAACCTGCGACCAAATGGCCCACCAGGTAGCCCAAAAAGACCACCACAGCCCGAAAAAAGAATAAAAAGAATAAAAAGAATGCGACAAGTGATTTAGTTCACAAGTTACAGTTAAAAACTGCAAAACTGCTTAACAGGGACCACCACGGGAAGGCTCACAAGTCGGCTTAACGATCCCCAAAAAGTAGTGGGAAGCTGGCAACCTCCTTTGTCAGACACCCTACACCTGAAATGGTCTCTCACATCCGCACTCGAGTAGATTAGGTGCAGATTAATCCATATTCCATCAGGCGGAAAGTCCGAGAGGCATAAACATCAGTCATCCCTAAAGTGATTCTGCTCTTATCATGGGATGCGAGCAGGGAGAAATCAATAGAAATCCCCCTTCCATTGCAAAGTCTGCTCACTTGGTATTCCTTGAAGAGAAATTGAAACAATTTCATCCTTCCCGAAAGAAAAGCTATCTTTCTATGTGATTACCTGAACAGCAAGGTAATACAGCGGCGGTTTAACCAGAACCAGGTAAGTCCTGGAAGGATCTTATTGTTAGTCACCTTCGTAATACGTGTCTGCCCAGACTTTTAATTACCTGGAAATGCAAATGAGGCCAACACGGTGATGATATTATCTATTAATCTTGTTTTGCTGTTAATAAGAAGCGCCAACTACAGTGTGGTATATGCAATTAATGACACTTATCTTTTTGTATGTCAAGTTGAATGAAATTAAAGTGAAGCGCAACAAAAAAAAAAAAAAAAAAAAAA
>VCJI01002455.1:177-10970 GCA_024139395.1 Backusella morwellensis
GTTTTATATTATTTTATTTTATTTTATAAATCAGAGCCTTGAGTACAACTAGTGCGCCTTCTCGTTGGCGGTCCTTGTTAAGCATGATTGATTTCGATTGATTATGTGAACTAGAGCACTAGTACCTTTCTTTTATTTAATAAACATTACTGTTGTTATTATCAAGTGTACAACCAATAAAAATCTAATGCAAACTATACTGACATGTGTCTTTCCAAGTTTTTGTTTATTTGAAATGATGCAACAAAGAAAAAGTGTACGTACTAATCAAAATGGTAAGCTAAGGGTTCATGTTCTTTTGAAAACTGTGGTTGGTGGAATAGAAATATGTAGTTTTTACATACGGATCAGTAGCTCTCGACTCGTTGGAATGGAATAAACAAATAAAAGGGAGCTGGCTGTTATAGTGAGGCTTTGGTTCAGCGTTTTAGCATGGATTGCAGATAATGTGTATGGGTATGAAGCTTTACTTTTTCGATCCCATTTAAAGACACAAAAAAATGACCATATTTTGATGCTTCCTTTTGAATATACCAACAACTTATCTTTTTATTAAAAAAAGGAAGGATCTCCTCATATGCAACTACTTTGAATGTCATTTGCATCAATTTCATGTCAAATCATGACTGCTTATCGCTTGGCCAATAAGCCACAGGTTCATGTCTCCATTTTTTTAAAATAAAAAAAAAAGTTCGTAAAGCATACAACTGCTTGTTTTCTTTTACTAAATAAAAAATATAAATAATAAAATGGCACCTTCTGCAAAGAGAAAGAGAGCTTCCTCTGTAAAGTATCCATTTTCTAGATGAAATCCCCCTACTTTTTCTCTCTAACCGTCCTCTTTTTCATACTTTTAGGGCGAAAACTTTAAAGAAAGCCGTCAAAAGATCAGAACCTTGGAAGCCAGTCTCTCCGACAAGTCGAATCTCAATAACTTGGTCGAACTCACCAAATTCACCAAGAGCGAAAATGCACAAGTTGTTCATGCCTCGATCCATGCCCTCCATCGTGTTTACACTCAGTTCCTCATGGCCAACGACTTGAAAAAACCCAAGGTTATTGACGAAACCTCTGCAAAGACCAAGGTCCAGCTCTGGCTTCGCGAAAACTATCTCGACTACCTCAACTTTGTACGCTCTCTTTTATCGAGCGACGAGCCTGGTCTTCAGTTACCTGCATTGCACATCCTCTTCACCATGATCAAGTCAGAGTCGGAGCATGCCATGAACAACTCGGGCGCCTATCACTTTGCAAACGATGTCTATGGACCCACCGTCCGTGCCATCATCAACAATACCAACTTTAGTGAACCTTTGCGTAGAGAATTGATTGAAAAGTACTTGAATGTGTTTGATGATTTACGACACTACTTTTTTAAGGATGCAGCCGAGTTGATTGAAAAGGCCATAAAGGAAAAGGATGAGGAATTAATGACTAGAAAGAACAAGAAGGCAAAAAAGACCGAGATGAACAAGGAGCCCAGCAAAGTGTTGAGTTTGTGTGCAAACAATGTGTATTCCATTGTTGAAGGCATTCGCACCATGCCCACCGACGCATCCGAGATTGATGAGTTCTGGACAGTCAATCCCACAAAATACGAAGCCAACCCCAAAAAGAAGGACACAGATGATTTACTCGGTGATGAAGGGTTATTATCGGACGATGGTATGGAAGTGGAAGAGGATAAACCAAAAAAGAAGGCAGCAAAGAAGCACCCGCTTTTGCAGTTGAGCGTACATAAACGTGGATTTTCAAGCTGTTGGTTAGCGCTTTTAAAATTACCATTGACAGAGGAGATGTACAAGAAGATCTTGCTGATTTTACACAAACGCATCTTGCCTCACTTGTCTGAGCCCAAATTGCTTATGGATTTCTTGACGGATTCGTACAATATTGGTGGTTCAGTTAGTTTATTGGCTTTGAATGGTCTTTTCACCTTGATTGTTGAACACAACTTGTAAGTAGAGTAAACTGACTGTGCGTATGATGATAATGATATTAAACATTTATTATTAGAGATTACCCCGACTTCTACCATAAATTATACACATTATTAGATAGAAACGTCTTGCATGTAAAGTACAGATCGCGTTTCTTCCGTTTATTGGAACTCTTTTTATCTTCTGCGTAAGTATTGTCATCTAAAAGTAAAGAATGATATATATTGAACTTGGCTTCTCAGATATCTTCCTGCTGCTTTGATTGCATCCTTCATCAAACGCATGGCGCGTTTATCACTCACCGCACCACCTGCAGCCAGTGCAGCCATCATCCCCTTCATTTATAACCTGTTAAAGCGTCACCCCACATGTATGACATTGATTCACAGTAATAAGGCAAATGGGGAAGCAGAGGATCCCTTTTTGATGACCGAGTTGGACCCTTACAAGTCAAATGCAATGGAATCATCACTTTGGGAAGTACAGACACTTACTGAGCATTATTATGCAAATGTATCCACTCTTGCAAAGATATTCAGTGAGCAGTTTCTTAAACCCAAGTATAACTTGGAGGATTTCTTGGATCACACTTATGCCACTGTAAGTTTGTTCTTGCAGTATTTGTTATCTGTACTCATTCTATTCTATAATAGTTCTTTACCACCGAAGTTGATCGTAAAAGAAAGAAGGAGCCTGCATTGGCAATCGATAAACCTACTGCTTCTGCTTGGGAAATCTAAAAATATTTAAGAAAAAAAAAAGCATAGAAAATAAAATAGATGATTGTATATGTATAAAAGAGATGGTGTTTGTTTTTATTTATATTTTTCTACTGTTCAGAAGATTCAGCTTCCTGATGAGTATCAAACACGCCCTTTGATCTCTTTTGGCTACGCTCACGTTGGTAGTATTCAGCCAATACCTTTTGAGGAATACGATTCAAAAGCTCCTTGGGGAAGATACGCAAGAGAGACCAGGCCAAGTCGAGAGACTCGTAAATGGTTCTGGATTCATAAGCACCTTGGGCAATGAAGGTTCTTTCAAACTTTTCAAGGAATTCAAGCGATAACTTGTCTTCTTGATTCAAGGCTTCTTCACCAACAACTGCCTTCATGGCAGCAGCATCACGACCAATGGCATATTTAGCATACTATAATATGTGTGTGTGTGTGTGTGTTAGATGTAGGATATACCCCTTCTCTCATTATTTACTTACCAATTGATTAGAAACATCACCGTGATCCTTTCTAGTCATACCTTCACCAATGGCAGACTTCATAAGACGAGACAAGGAAGGCAAGACGTTGATGGGAGGATAGATTTGACGATTGTAAAGCTGACGATCAACAAAGATCTGACCCTCTGTGATATAACCTGTCAAATCAGGAATAGGATGGGTAATATCTATTATAAAAAGTTGAGTCAAGATATCCCTCCAATGCTATTCTTTATCGATATACTTTACCATCGTTAGGCATGGTCAAAATAGGGATCTGAGTGATGGAACCGTTACGACCCTCTACACGACCAGCACGCTCGTAAATAGTAGACAAATCGGTATACATGTAACCAGGATAACCACGACGACCGGGTACTTCTTCACGGGCAGCAGAGACCTCACGCAAGGCATCGGCATAAGAACTCATATCGGTAAGAATAACCAAGACGTGCTTCTCAAGCTGATAAGCATAGTACTCGGCGGTGGTCAAGGCAAGACGAGGGGTGATAATACGTTCAATACTATCGAATAAACAAATAAATAACATGTAAACAAACAAAAACAAGAAACTTACGTAGGATCGTTAGCCAAGTTGAGGAAAAGAGTGACACGTTCCATGGAGCCATTCTCCTCGAAATCCTGCTTGAAGAAACGAGCGGTTTCCATGTTGACACCCATAGCACCAAACACGATGGAGAAGTTCTCCTCATGACCATCATGTACGCCCTTGGTGGGAGCCAATTTCTGCACAAGACCGGCCTGACGACAGATCTGAGCAGCAATTTCGTTGTGGGGTAAACCAGCGGCAGAGAAGATGGGAATCTTTTGTCCACGCGCGATGGAGTTCATGGTATCGATGGCAGAAATACCCGTTTGGATCATTTCTTCAGGGTAAATACGTGAGAAGGGGTTGATGGGCGAGCCATTCACATCCAGGTAGTCTTCGGCAAAGATCTTGGGGCCTTTATCGATCGGCTTACCAGATCCGTTAAACACACGTCCCAGCATGTCTTCGGAGACGGGGATGTGTTGTGTTTGACCCGTAAAGGTGATGTGTGTTTGCTTTGCATCGATACCAGATGTGCCTTCAAACACCTTGTTATTGGGTTAGCTTAAAAACTGGATGGATCTATCGTATCTTCCTCCTCTCTCTCTCCCTTCCGCCATATTTATATAGTTACCTGAACAACTGCCTTTTTACCTTGTACTTCCAAGACCTGTCCTGCACGTACAGAACCATCAGGAAGTGTCAAGTTTACAATTTCTGAGAATTTAGGAAACTATAAAAACAAGATTGAGTTTATTTCATTCCAAACAAAAAAAAACACGACCCAATAAAAAACAACATACCTTGACATTATCAAGAATGACCAAAGGACCATTAACACCTGTAACAGTACGATAGTCTTTTCACAGAAAAAAAAAGCTCCGTTTTAGTTATAAAGTAAAAATATGCTTTATTCTCAAATATTTACCAAGACGAGGTTTTGCGATAAAGTCTCGAGTGACGGCAGATTTGTGAAGTTCAAAAGCTTCACGTGCATTAATGGGCTTTGCCATTGTATTATATTATAAATAGCTAATGAAGATTGCAAACAAGAAGGAAAAAAAGGGGAAAAAAAGAGATATAAAAAAATCAAGGTCATCTAACGTTTCAAACGGACATTGAAACACTTTAACTTTTTATTATAGAATTCCGATGTCATCAGAGCGAAAAAGAACGTAAATCTATTGTGTTTCTTCGTTGGATACTTTGTGATTTGAAACAAGAGAGCACATTCACCCCTCTTTTCTCTCTTTATTCGTTGAATTGTACCAGAAATGATGACCCATTGGTACTCCAATATTTCTGTAGATCAAGATGATGAAACATTTCAACATTTGGCAACACACGCCGGCTGTTGTGGCAACCATAATCTGTTCCTGAAAGAAAAAATACGTTTAAATATGATACAAAGTATCGAACATTCTATTTTTAAAGATGGCAAGAGTAAAAATAAAATAAAATGGCCACTGCCTTCCCTCTACTGCCAACATAAAAGGAAAAAGACGTTCTGCTTCTTCTTACACCGGACAATAGCCGGACATTGTGTATCACGGTATAATTTATTTATTTATTTATTTTATGTAATATTTTTAACTCTCTTTTTCTTTTGCTTTCCCTTCATTTTTTATATACAAATCATGCCATACAAAATACCCACATCGGCACTGGCTGTTGGTATTCCATTCGGCGTGATCGCATTGACACACTTAAAATCACTTCCATTTGCATACACGGTACGTTCGTGGTTGCTCCTTCGTGGTTTGATTAAGCGTGCAAAACAAAGAAACCTCGAACCTGATGGTACGCAATATACAACAATGATAAAACAAAATCGATATACTCATTTGGCATATTAGACCTCTTCTCTGTGGTATCGCAAGACCATCGTTGTTATTTAGATGACATTGATTACAATCAACATATGGTAAGATAGACATGACCCTTATTAAAAAAAGATGAATCATCCTAATTCTCTTGATTATAGAACAATAGGTAACACAAAGAGTAAGATAATTCGAATATTAAAATACTAAAAACTATACAGTACATACAACAAGATTTTAGATTTCAGTCGCATTCATATCCTCTACACCGTCTTTTCAAGAGTGATGCTGGAACCACACCACCACATCTTTGGACACAATGGTGGTGTCGTCACCCTCTTCAAAAAGGAAATCCCTCCACTCAGTTCATATACCGTTCAAAGCCGCATCTACACATGGAGCGATAAATGGCTCATCCTCCAACACAGATTTGTCATCAGGGACGAAAACAATCAGCTCACCACTGCCTGCCACGCCTTTAGCAAGATTGTCTTTAAAAAACTAAGTGGAAAGACAGCCCCTCCCAAGGACGTCCTGGAGCTGTGCGGTCACAACCTTACTGATCCTGAGATTGAAAGACGTAGATTGCATAATTGGGAAACAGCACAGCATATTTTGAAATTGGATACTGTGTTGAAGGACCCTTATACCTGGGAATCCAAGTTGTAAAATCTAGATAAATTTTTTGTACTATTAAAGCTTTTTTTTTTGGTATATCAATTCAAAGGTCAGGTGGATTTAGCACTCACAGCTTATGTATTCATATGAGATTTAGTGAAAAAAGCTTATATTAATAAGAACGTTAAATAAGGAAAACTTTTTTAAAGATAATGTCTTACGACTAGAATCTTGTTGCCGTAACCAGATTCACGCTGATAAGATACATTTTCAAGTACGCAAAAGGGGATCACTGATCTAAAATTTCAGAATACTATCTATACTGTTTTTTACAAGAAATAATAAATAATAAACGAGAAAAATAAAGAGAAAAATAAGGGAGATAGTGCGACCATGCTGGTTTGGTATAAATACAACACAGCAAAAACTTTATTTGTTGGTGTTTCTTTCCTCTTTCCTTTATTTTTCTCACAAGATGAAGATTGGAGACTTGGAATGTATGTAAATGAGCTCATCAGAAGTAAACGTCGAGAGAACAACTTACAAGTGATTAACGACAACATTTTTTATTAACTCTAGTCGAACCGCCTGACAAGTGCCTGGGTCTTGAACCTGAGGTGTTTGTTAAAGCCAAAGAAGGATACTCTTTTGCACAGCTTGATATCGGTAATATTATATAGCCATGATACTTAATAGTTATATATAAGTGCTAACTTAAATGCTCAGGCAAAGCCTATTTCGATGCTCCACAGGTAAAGGACAACCTTATACATGCATTTAAATGGATTGGATTTGCTGCACAGCAACAAAATAGCGAAGCACAGTTTACACTAGGTGACCTGTATGCTTTTGGGCAAGGTGTTGAGCAGAATGAATTCACCGCATACGACTGGTACTTGAAATCTGCTATCCAAGGCTACCCCAAAGCCCTTGCTCGTATCCATAGTCTCTATCATATTGAAACCAGCATGTACTGCCGTGGAAAGAAGGATGCAGGAGAAGACGAATGGGCCACTGCGGAGTTCAAAAAGGAAAACAAGATCAGGGAACTGAACGAATACAGAATAGAGCAAATCAAGTCAACATTGACCAAGATCAAAGAGTATTTTTCAACTCTTTTAATCACTTGCCGAAACCAAATCAAAGAGGACAACCAAGACAAAAAAGAGGCTTATTCTACACTAGGATTTTTGTATCAGCACGGATATGGCATTAGAAAAATCGCATCCAGAGCTATCGAGTTCTACAAGTCAGCTGCTGAACAAGGATGCATTTATGCTGCGTACAATCTCGGGTATATCTACCACCAAAACTTCGACTGGAAGTTTAACTACCGTGAATCTTTCAAGTGGTATACTGTTGCCGCTAATAATGGAAACAGCAGTGCCCAGAGTGGACTTGCTCTTCTATACTTGAATGGTCTTGGTACCGATACTGACTATCCAAAAGCTCTTTATTGGTACACCAAGGCTGCTGAAAGCCGCAACATCAATGCAATGATTTCCCTTGCGAGCATCTATCGAAAGGGTGATATAGTCGAACAAGATTATACAGAGGTTCTAAAATGGTACAGAAAAGCCATTAAAGAAGGAAGTACCGTTGCCCAAAACAGTCTAGAGTCACTCAACCACAGTAAAAGCTTTTCTGCTACTGGGAATGCGCCATTGGCCTCAGGTCATGTTCCAAAAATGTACTCGAAAAAAGGCCTAGTTTCAAAACTCCGTTCTGACATCTCAAATATTCCAGAATCTGTCGATTTGGAGAAGATCAAGCAGTTGGCTACCTTTTGCACGAGAGCAGATGGGCACGCCATGTTTGATATTGGAAAGAGATATTACCATGGAAATGGATTGCCTCAAGACAAGAGTATCGGCTTCAAGTGGATCAAGAATGCCGCCAAAGCCGGATTAAATGAGGCTCGTCGAACAGTTGCCCAAATGTATAAAGATGGTGATGGCGTTGATCAAGACTATCACAAAACAAGCATTTGGTACATGAGGGCTGCTAAAGCAGGGGATGATAAAGCTCGGTATGAATTAGGACTCATGTATTTTCATGGACTTGGTGTACGAAAGGATCCACTCGAAGCCAGTAAATGGTTCACTTTTGCTGCAGACAAAAACAATAGTGATGCTCAATGCCAACTGGGTATATTGCGAGAGCGTGGTGAAGGGCTTAGTCAGGATACAACTGAGGCAACCAAACTATATCACGATGCTGTTAAACAGAAGAATCCACGTGCTATATACAAACTAGCCCAGATGTATGAACTTGGTGGTGGATTGGAAAACAACATTGATTTAGCAATGAGGCTTTTTGAAATAGCAGCCAGTCTTGGAAGCTTATACGCTCAGCTAAAACTAGCAAAAACATATGGAGAAAAGAGATATCCCTACTATGAACCGAATACTTCATTCGGATACTATCAAATGGCTGCAGATCAAGGTAGCGCACATGCAAAGTATAGAATGGCTATAATGCATCTTGATGGACAAGGAACTAGACAAGACCTTATTCAAGCATATTACTTATTCAAAGAATGCAGCAATCTTGGCTACAGTAACGCCTCCAATATTTTCAACATCCCAATCGACTATTCTAAGACCACTGACATTGACTATGAAAAAATAGCAGCCATGTTTATAACAGTTTGTAAAAGAGAGATCGATTCTTTAGAGTGTAGTATAGGTCACTTTTATAGCCAAGATTTTACATTGAAATACAACAGTACCATGCGTACCTTCACTGCAAATCCATTCCTAACAAGAACATGGTACGAGCGTGCTGCACATAATGGGAGCCCATTGGCCTTATATGAATTGGGCTTATATTACGGAGACAAGAATAAAGGAGAACAAACGCATGACCTATCTAAGGCTATAGACTACTTCCAGAGATCACATACAGTTGGTAGTATTGATTCAGCCTATAAACTGGCTACCATGTACTTGAAAGGTTACGGAGTGCCTCAGGATCTCAGGAAAGCATTTACTTTATTGAATGAGGCCTCTGAAATGGGACACCAGAAAGCGCATGAAACTCTCAATTGCCTCAATGCTGACGACGAACAAGATCGACAGGAGGCAGTCAAGAAAATGCTGGAGATATCTGCCGAGTCTGGCCATGTAATTAGTCAATACAAGCTTGGCCTGTTGGCTTCAAATACCAAATCATCATATTACAACATCAAAAACGCAATCAAATGGCTCGAAATGGCTTCAAACGGTGGTTTCATATATGCTCACTATAAACTAGGGCTGTTACTAGAATCAGACAATCCTTCAGAAGATGAGCAGCAAAAAATTATTTCACTCTATCGAATGGCCGCAGAAAAAGGGCACAAAAAGGCTTTATTCAGACTAGCACAACTTTACCAAAATGGAACCAAAAGAGACTATGTGGAAGCTTTTAGATTCTATACTTTGGCAGCAAAACAAGGGTATCAACCAGCCCAACTTGCAAGTTGTGTATCAATTAAACCAGTGTGGGAAGAAAAGAAAAGTCAATTACCTGACAACTCAATACCTGGTGAGCTTGAATATCCATCATGCCTTCAAATGTGGGAAACAGTAGCAGAACAGGGAAATGTGGGGTTACAATATAGTCTTGGTATGATTTACGAAGAAGCCAGTTCAGACTCAAGCCTATCTGAAGCTGCTAAATGGTATTCTCGAGCTGCTGACTGTTCCCACACTTTATCGTTATATCATCTGGGTAGACTATATGAAGCCGGTCAAGGAGTCCATCAGGATTATTCTGAAGCAATAAAATACTACAAAATAGCCCGTGATCTCGGCAACAGTGATGCACTATACCAACTGGGAATCATCCATCAGCATGGTAAAGGGACTGGACCAGATACCAATAAAGCTTTCGACTATTATCTAAAAGCTGCTGAAAAAGGAAATACAATGGCGCAATTCACACTAGGTCAACTATTTGAAGAAGGGAAACTCACTTCAAAAAATATTCTAGAGGCTATCAAATGGTACTCAATATCAAACTCACAAGGAAATGAAAACGCATACAATTACCTTCAAAATCATTGCGACGACGCATATTCTGATGACACTTTTTATAAAAGACAGTTCCATGTTCTTTCTCAAATCATTGGGAATAATGGCAACAGAAATCGATACCAAAACAATGAATTGCTAGGAGAGGTGAACTATAAACTTGGACACATGTATTTGTACGGTCATGGTATCAAACCAGATCATAAAAAAGCACTCAAATGTTTCCGAGAGTCAACCAAACTGTGCGATAAGGATAAAGCACGGTTCTTTTCAGAAATCATTTACAAGGATATACCTGCTTCATTCACTGAAGAATATCTGAAAAAAGTAGACATGTTTGAATCGACAATTGACCAACTTGATCTTGAAGACATATACGAGCTGGGCTTAATATACTACCATGGTGTCAACTCTACATCCGGAGATGAAAACTCAAATGAAACCCCCATTATAATTAACTCTGATCACGCCAAGTCTTCAAGATATTTTAGAAAAATTGTCAACAGGCAATCATCAGGTAATATTGGCCAATCATGAAAATCAGAAGGTATAAAACTAATTTAGTTGTAACAGATGATGAGTATTACACTAGCAGCAGCTACTATCTAGGAATGATGCATTTTATTGATG
>VCJI01002455.1:72623-83573 GCA_024139395.1 Backusella morwellensis
GGTGGGTACGTGACCAACTCTGGCAAGCTCAATGATGCGCTGTCTGTGTCCCGATGTTTTGGACAGCTTGAGCATGTGCCCTCTATCAACTGTAACCCGTTTGTATCGACCATTGACCTCGCTGAAAACGACGAGTTTGTGATTTTGGCCACCAAAGGGTTATGGGATAAGATGTCGTACCAGACGGCTGTTGATATTGCACGCACGGAAAAACAGGATTTGATGACGGCCGCGTCCAAGCTGCGCGACTTTGCCATCTCTTATGGGGCCACCGAGAACCTCATGGTGATGGTCATTGGTGTGGGAGATAAGTTTGAGAAACGAACGAAGCGGAATCGAAACATAGGAAGAAGTAATGCGGATGAAGAGGCGTTGGTGGTCAAGTCAAAGAGACGTGGTAAAGAGGAAATGCCCGGTGATTCTGTAAGTTTGCAACGTTTGATTTTTAGGTTACAACTCATCTCATAATATATATGTATAGACACTTGCTCGTTTGGAAAGAGAGGTGCTCCCTCCTGTCAATGAACTCGCTCTCGTGTTTACAGACATCAAGAGCTCTACACAGTTTTGGGAGACGCAGCCCGATAACATGCGATCCGCCATCAAGATTCATGATGCCATCATGCGACGCACACTACGCAGTGTCGGTGGTTACGAGGTCAAGACAGAAGGCGATGCCTTTATGGTATGCTTTAAAAACATCACGGCTGCGCTCCTTTGGTGCTTCACCGTGCAGCTCCAGTTACTGGAAGCCGATTGGCCAGCGGGTATCCTGGATACCGACGAGGGACGCGAGATTGAAAAGGATAATGTGGTCATCTACAAGGGTCTCTCTGTCCGTATGGGTATTCATTGGGGCACGCCCGTGTTTGAAAGAAATCCAATTACACAACGCATGGATTATTTTGGCCCCGTGGTGAACAAGGCAAGTCGTATCTCTAGCGTTGCAGACGGTGGTCAGATTTGTGTTTCATCAGATGTGATTGCCGCTTTACGTAACTTTCCAAGCATGTTTGATGATGAGGATAGTACACCTGAGGACGACGATGTGTCGATGAGTACCGCCACCACATTGGTGAGCCCCAGTGTCTATGAATCCGAGGGTCCCTTCCCCGTCAGCAGGGATCTGCTCCAGCTAAAGAAACTGGGTTTCCATGTCGTCGAGTTGGGCGAGCGACGTCTCAAGGGACTTGAAACACCCGAATGCCTTAGTTTGGTTTATTCGAAACAGCTCATGGCGCGTATTGAATTGGATAAATACGAGATGATGAATTCGCCCATTCCCACCGCCGTGCCCAGCACAAGCAGTCGGCTTGTCTCCCCTCAGATTGGCCCTACCGACGTGATTCAAGAGAACTTTTCGCTTCTGGAAGGAAAGGCGCCCAAGACGGTAAGGACGATTGATCCCAATCTGGTGTGTGCCCTTAGCAACCTGGCAATCCGGCTCGAGCGGCTAACCTCTGGCCATGCACTCTCGCAGCAAACGGCAGGCAGCTCCATCCAGAGCCAATATACGTTTGGCGATCCTGATATCGTCAGCACCGCGCCCTCGGGCATTGGGCTCATGCTCGATCGTCATCTCCGCGAGGACGCGACAGACGAGGAGCTTGTGCTCATGATGGAAAACTGTGTTGCGCGTGTTGAGAATGCGACCTCCTCTTTGTATCTGCAAAAGCTAGGTACATTCACGACGGTCTTGGAGAAGTTGGGTGAGGCAAGCCAACTTGATCCAAGTTATATTATAAGAGCACTTCAAATGTATGCAAATAGTTAAAGATGTATATATAATAGAAATAGAAAGAGATAATGGGCCTTTTATTGTTGTTTTTTTTTTACATGATGGGAATATAACTATTGATTCTGTCCTTCTGATTTTGCGAGATGCATTCAGCAATCCAAACAATATTTCTAAATTCTTGTTCCTTAAGCTTGATATAAGCATAAAACACACCATAGTTAAACTGTTGCTGATAGGCCTGTCTGTTTAAAAAGACCTCGTATTCAAAGAATTTGTCCTCCAACGTTTTACCAGTTGTGGTATCAAAGAAGGTGCGATACTCGTGGAAGGTCTCGCAGGTCACCTTGACCTGGTCGTACTCTTCGGCGACTGCCAAGCGGGCAGTGCCCTCAGGGAAGAGACGACCAATCACAGGGAACAGCTTTTTACGTTCCTCCTTTGGTAATTCTGTGTTGAAAGAGTTGATGGTGATGTTGATGGCACGGCGATCTGCTTCAAACTATTGTAGATATTTAGTATCTTCTGATATAATAATCGAAAGAGCAACTTACGCGAAGAATCTCTCCCATCACTTCAGCAGTGGGGCCGCCCAAAGACTGACAGAACTGGTAAAAGTCCTCAAGATAGGCTTTGTAAAGTGTGTTTCTGATGATTTCAATATTCAACTCATCCAAATCATGTGCGCTAAGGCAGTTGGCGAAATAAGGCGCTATAAAGAGTGTTAAGAAACACGGCGAGTTTATTGTTAAACAGCAAGCTTACCCAAGGGAGTTTCAACCAAAACAGTGTTGTATAATTCAGCAACGGTGGTGGCAACACACAAAGCAGGCATGGTCTCAAACACACCCAAAGGATGGCAGCGTTCCAAAAGCTCGTGAGTGTCGCGTTCATGTAAAGTACCAGTGATGATCAAGATGACATTGTCAATCATGTACTGGTAGCTAGAGGGGAGTGTTATATATTAGGGGAAAAAAAGCCAACTACTTGTTAAGCGGTCCTTACGTGATGTATTCCAAGAACTTGCTCAAAGGCTGAACAGCATTGCTACGAATGTATTCAAATTCATCCACAAGACTCTGTGTCAATTTCTCAGTGATGGTAGAGGTGGCAATAGGAGAAGGCTCGTTTTGCAAAAGGGTTCCATAGTCAGTGGCTCCCAGCTGAAGACGAAGGTCTTTTTTTACGGTTTATTCAGATACACGTTTCAACACACACACTTGCTCTTACCTTCCAAGGTCTCACACTGAGTAAAGTTGAGGTACTGAGAGGAGGTTAGAATACCAGAGTAGTATCCTCTCAAGATGCCATCTACATAGCCATCGTTTTCATTATAAGCTACTGGATTGGCCATTATATAATACCCGAGATGTGCAAATAAAAAAAAAATAACAAAAATAGGTTGCGTTCTTCAAGAAAGTGTTTATTTTTTTTTGTTCAATCGCAGGCAGGCTAATCGAATTTTTAGGCGGAGATAGCAACTTCACTTTTTTCTCCTGATGCGTTTTGGCTTGCTGTTAGCAGAGTAGGCTTATTTGTTACGTCAGAAATTATTATCAAACAATAAAATAAAACAAATAAACAACAAATAGAAGGAAATGTCAAGTTGGGATAGTTTTGATCTGTTCTCTCATTCTTCAGAGGAGTGTTTTCCCTTTCTCTCTTACTCTCTCTTACTCTCTTACTCTGAATTTATATGCTCCATGTAGAGCACCTTTATGCTTATACAGTTGAAACGGCTTTATTCTTCCGTTCTTATATCTTTACATGAGGAGATTAATATCAATACTGTTTGTTTGATAGTTGAAACAGCACTAGATTATTCATTTGGAGCTATCCATCAAAAAAACAGGCAGTTAAAGAGTGTATCATGTGATGAAAATGAGCATTGCAATCCATTTGCAAATGACTAATATGATAAACATTGGAATCAACACCTAAAAAGATCAAGGAATGTGGATTAAAATCTGGTTTCCTTGCCAATAATGTATGCGTGGCTAAGAACGGCTACTATTTTGTGATTAAAAATATATTGCTAGTAATTGGTATCTATTTCATAGAGACTCTAACTCGTTGCTTGGACCTCTCTTATAGTAATATCACAACAAAAAGAAAACTCAAGATCAAAGATCTCCTGTTCTGTCATACTCCTCTAAAAAAATGTATGTGTGTGTAACTTGGCACCTTCGTTGTATGTGAGGAAAAGAGCAGTGTTTAACCATACTGATTGTCAAGATTGTCACTGTTTTTTAACTTGCCCAATGTTCAAACTGCGCTGCAGGATTCACTTTTTAACATGTGCTTTTTCTACACTTTACTGGCTACTAAAAACAGAGAGGGAGATGGTTTCAATACACAGTAGACAAGCAAACCGAGATATTGGTTCTAATGGGTATATGTACTCAGCATCTATTTCATATAGTGGATGTAGGATAAAAATAAAAAACAAAAAAACCTTTTTTCCAAAATGATCTTCTTTTTTATATCACAAAAAGTACAAATTAGTATTACATATTTCTTAAAGTGGTGGGAGTTTCTTGCTCAATTATGTCCAATGTTTATGCGTCTTATTAATAATGAACAAAAAGAAAATTTTCACATGAAATGTCCCTGAATTTAATTAAAAACTCTCTCTCTCTCTTTCTCTCTTTCTTCTTTTTTCCTCTCTCTTTTTCTTTAAAAATGGCTACGTTTAGTCTCCAAAATACCCTACCACGTTTACCTGTTCCTTCACTTGAAGAAACATGTCAACGTTATATTAAATCCATCCAACCACTTTTATCGCCAGAGGCATTCGAACAATCTAAAAAACATGTCTTGGACTTTTTGAACGGACCTGTGGGTCCCTCTTTACAACAACGTTTAATCGATATTGATCGGACTTCACCTTATAATTGGCTAGAAGATAATTTTTGGTTAAGAAAAGGTAAAGAAGAGAGAGCAAAAACAAAAAAAAACAAAAAAAAACAAACTCTTTTATTTGTATAGCTTATATGGAATGGCGCGAGCCACTGATGATCAATAGTAATTGGTACATTATGGGTCAGCATGACTTGCATCATCCACACACGTTGCTTACAAGTAAAGTGTCTGGAAAGTTCTCACGCTTTCAAGTCCGCAGAGCGGCACACATGATCTTTCGTGGTTTGCTTTTCAAAGAAAAGATTGACAGGTAAAGAAAAAAAAAAGATATTATAGATTCCTTCTCATTTTAACTCCATCTTCCACTCAGACAAGAACTACCTATTGAACGACTCAAGGGAGGTGAGCCTCAATGCATGTGGCAATACAGTCGCATTTTCTCTGTCACACGTATCCCCAGTTATCACTGTGACAGTTTATTCGAGACCGACCACCACTATCGCCACATCATTGTGATTGTACGAGACCAGATCTATAAAGTGCCCGTCTACAAGGAATTAAAGGATGACATATGGCAGCTCATGACAACAGACGAGATTGAATTGGAGCTTTACAGGGTTATTGCAGACGTGCATCATCGTCAGCCTAGTGCACCGGTAGGCGTGCTTAGCTCATGGCACCGTGATAAATGGACAACCGCACGTAACCATCTCTTAACCCTTGACCCCCAAAATCGACAGACAATGACCGAGATTGAGACATCCCTGTTTGCCGTCGCCTTGGATGATCACTCGATTGGTGTAAAGGAAAATCAGCTCACGCGGACCATGTTTTGTGGGCACCAAGGGTTGGGCAATGCCCATAACCGTTGGTTCGATAAATGTATCACCTTGGTGGTGGAAAACACAGGTGCATGCGCATTCTCTGGTGAGCACTCCCCTGTTGATGCATTTACTGTCAGTTTTATACTTGATTTCATGTTGGAGGAACCTGTCACTGGAAAGATCGATGCTGGATGGGTGGTGCCAGAGCAAGAGGTAGCCGAGCATCTCCCTTTTGTCACCGATGATATTACTGCCGGGTATATCAAACAAGCCGAAAAGGATGCAGATGTATCAGCCAGTCTCTCGGATCCCGATGTCTTGGTGTTTGATGATTATGGAACGGATTGGGTCAAGAAGGTGGGCCGTGTGCCACCGGATGCCTATTGGCAAATGTCACTCCAGTTGGCCTATTATCGTATACATCAAAAGCTGACACCCGTCTATGAAACAGCATCCACCCGTAAATACCTGCATGGGCGTACGGAAACGATACGGTCTTGCAGTATGGATAGTAAGGCGTTTATAGAAACATTTGAGAACCCTAATGCAAAGGTATGGAGGGAAAGAGATACAAAATGGTTTATTAATGTGTTATATTTAGACGGACGATAAATATCGTGCGCTTTCAAAGGCAACCTCAAGTCATCGAGATTATACTGCAACCGCCAGCGATGGTTATGGATGTGACCGTCATCTATTGGCACTGAGCACACTGAACGCAGACCATTACGACACCAAAGGACGTATCGAGATGCATGCTATGTTTAAGGATCCCATCTTTGCCGAATCACAGACGTGGCGTCTGAGCACGTCCAACCTTCACGCGGGTGTTCGATTGAGAGGTACCGGGTTTGGCACGGTGCTCCATTATGGTTATGGTATCAACTACATGGCCGCGCCTACACTTGTCAAGTTTAGTATAGAGACAAAGCGTGTGCCCGAGACGGTGACCACGGCGGAATTTATGAAGGTGCTGATTGGTGTACTGAGAGATATGAAGAGTGTTTGTGAGCAAATGAATCATCCTAAATTATAATACCCCCCCTCCTCCTTCTTTTTTATAATAATAATGTTACCCTGTTTACAAAAAAAAAGGACAGATAAATACTATCTCCTTGCAACACTTGAAATTTCTGGAAATATTCAACAGCATTCATAAGACATCTTTGATTTTGATATTGAGAGAGAGTATCTGTTTGTGGTACTTTAGAATATTTTGTGAACTCAAATGTACCCAGAAGTATCTGAACATAAAGTTGATATCACAATGCCATTTAATCATTTATGCTTGATTTTCGGTGTGCAGAATCCATTCTCAGATATGCCGATCATTTAAGTTCTGCATCTTCTTTGCTTTTTGATGATGTTTATTTTTACTCTCTTTTTTATATCATTCCATCGGCTTTATACAAAAAAAGGTACGACTAAAATAAAAAAAACTCTATATAACTTTGGATATATGTATACGTGAGATCTTGTGTTGTTATTCATATATGTTATAATTCTGTTCTAGATAACAATTACCAAATAAATCTGTATTGTGTTATGATTTTTAGGATAACAACAAGCACATATCAGGGATATATTTACAGAAACCGGCATAAAGTGATTCAGAGTCAACCTATTGCATTGATTTGATATTCACTACGGGAAAGCTAAGGACAGGAATTCAATTTTTTATTGTTTGACTTTCTATTATGATTTTTCTTCTTCAATAAACAAGCGTTAATGTGTAGACATGGTGTTTCTTAAATCAACTTGGTAATAACCCAATGATCCAGGAACAGGAATTCAAAAGGATAAACTACAACTTTGAGGGTTTTGAAAACCAAGTTGGATAAACTACAAAGTCGCACTAAAGAATTAGCAAACACTTGAAGTATCATGAAGAGTCCAATGGTTACTTTTTTGAGAAAGTGAATCCTCGAGGCTGCAACGATATAAAAGTATAGTTACATTTGATTGTACATTGCTTATAAAAGGCGACTATATATATTGTAAATTAAAAAGAACGGTTTGATATTGTCCAGAATCTGTGGTTTAGGTGAGTTATATACCTTGTACATAAATATGGTAAGTTAGTGAAATATCCACATGATTAAGCGGTTTTAACTTTTGATTTACTCTTATATTAATTATGTAATAAACTTTTTTAATGAGTACCAAACGGTATCAATTGTATGTGGAGAAGAGTGCGCCAAAGAAGTGAGAAAAGTTGCAACACTTCGTCGTTAAGCCACAAAATTGGAAAAAGGTCAACTTTATTTCTAACAAAAAAAAAAACCAAAACCGACACAAGAATAGATTCAATTTTTGCAAATTTTTCTCCCATCACTTGCGACATTCTGCCAATTTCTACTTTCAAAACACTCTTCTTAAAGTTCCTGTTGAGAGAAATAGGACATGTACAGTCGCTCTGTAAAAATTGGTAGGTTTCGTGAGGCTTTACTTGTACATTTGTATTATTAAACTAAAAAAAATGTGACAGTTTTCACGAAGCGATTGTATATAGATGGACTGGATAAGAAGACTAAAATAGTATCACTATTATGAATACAGTCATTTTATACAACACATTGAAGAGGATAAACAATAAAAGTTAACATTGAAAGTTTAATGCATATTGGAAAATGTTCAATTAGGATAATCGACAATAAGATAGATCAGGAAAGATGGAAGTTTAATAAATGGCGAAGATAATGCCTATTAGAGGCCCAACTTGGAAACACATTCCATTGGTTGAAATCCGTCCCTTAAACAAGCCTCAAATGCTATATTAACATTATTAATATTAGTATCATTAACATCATAAGCACCAATGCCATCAATACCTTCACCGATATCATCTAGTCTTTTCGAAAGAACATTAGACTCTTGATTAATTTGATCAACCTGATTAGAAGGACCAGCTGGTAATGCAGATACACTTTGAGTGATAAAGGCAAGGATGGCAACAGAAAGAGTGGCAATAGCTACGGAACGCATACTGGTAGTTTGAATGTATTTATTATAAAAAAGTGAATAAACCTGGGTTTTACTTTTTTTTTTTCTTGCTTTATATACTAATGAGAAATACGGAATGGGCTAAAAAAAGGATAGGGCTAGCCAAGCAAGATCCTGCATTGAGAAAGGCGTTAACATAGTAGAAACACGCATTGATCTTCAACAAGCATAACTCGGGGAACCTTACGTTTTGGATAGAAAGAAAGAGAGTAAAAAAAACAGAGGGGAAGGGATCTCTTAAGGTACCCTATAATGATAATATCATTCTCTCTTTCTCTCATTTTTTATTAAAAAAAAACAACAGTAACATAGTCTATAAAACGTAAAGTTGGTTTTGTAGGCGCTTGCATTTGAAATTTATGGTCATACTCGAAGAGATTTTTGGATTTCATGCGCTTTCAAAAGCTTTTAAAGGGGTTAAAAGTATCAAACAGCGCTAACGGTACTTGGATTTTACTAGAAAAGTCCACTATCTCCTTGCAGCATTCGAAAAATCTGGAAACATTCAACAGCATTCACAAGAAATCCTTGATTTTGATTTTGAGAGAGGGTATTCATTGTGAAGTTTTAAAATATTTTGTGAACTCAAATGCAATACAAAATCAATATCATGATGATTTATCTATTCCAAGTTTAATTGTTTATGTTTGATTTTCAAAGTACTTTTGACGTGCAGAATCCAGTTTCAAACATGTCGATCATTTAAGGCTTGCATCCTGTTGGATACTTATTGTCGTTTAACTTTATTTTCGTTTGCATCATCGCATCAGTTCTATCCACAGAAATGTATGAATAAAAATAATATACCTTCTATAATTTTGGGTATACGAATACAGGAGATGCTGTGTTCTTATTTATTTCTGGTATAATTAGGCTATATATAACAATTACAAAATAAATCTGTATCATCTTATCATCGTTAGAATAACATGCATAAAGCTATTATTCCAGGGATATATTTACAGAAACCAGCATGAAGCGATTCAGAGTCAATTGTATAATTTGATAATTCAGTACCCAAATAAAATAAGAATATAGAAATGAAAGTTGAACAAGCAGAGGATAGTAATTATGGATTCAGAACGAGTTACGACAAAAAAAATCACAATTCAAATAACCTATAAACGACGATGATTATAAAACACACTTCGGCTTAAGATAAAAAATCAACACTGTGACTCAAGATTACAAATCAGTGAAGGAATAGAACGATTATTTGATTGTTCCATGCCGCGTATTTGAAGTTATAAAGTAGTTATACACTTTTTAAATGTCGTTACTGATAAAATAAATTGAATAGAGTGGGCCACCTACAAATAATTGACCTATCATCTGAATCTGCTTCACGAATATTAAAGTCAGAAAGATCAGCGGAGGATCTCAATGATATCACTAATGCAACCGCAATTGAGCCCATTCTTCTATCTGAGTATGCTACGCAACTATCGAATACTCTTGAAGCTTACCCTCTGTCTTTATCACTTTTACGAGAGATCACATATATAAATAGTTTCAAGAAAGGATTTGATTGCATCCGGATGCAGCATTCATGAAAGCCAGCACACGCCATTTGTAACATATTTTCAACTATCATCCTGACTATAATTTAATATTTCTATCCTATTCATTTTTAGTCTGGACTTGATGTCCTCACCAAGAAATACATTGGATCAGAGAATACTTGAACGTACATCTGCTACATACTTCATCCATTTTCTTGTAAACCAGCTATTCATTTCCAACAGCGATGTACTTGAGTTGGATTGGCTAGAATGAGAGTTTATTACTATAGATAAAACAAAATGGAATAGATTGTTAATCAAGTTGGATAACAGGTCCTGCCCAGCAGAATTGATTGAATTCTCTGGGGGGGGGGACTATGATCAAATCCCTAGTACAAAGAACCATAATGGCATCACCAAGCTATATTCAAAACTTATCAAGGTGCTCGCTTTTCAGTTATCTTCAGGTTCAGGGCAAACGTTCTGTATCTGCTATTATGGTGAGATTACGCTTTATCCTTAATAATTTTATGCTTAATTATTGTTCTTTTTTTTTTCGCAACAGATAAATGCATTTACTTTGAGAAATTGTCCAGTTCTAATGATATGTTGTTCCGAGAAATTCATGCCTCCGTTGAGCCTCCCACCTCCCCAAGAAAGCTTATTGCCTTTATTAAAGAGATTCCAAAAATTCTGGCTTGAAATCATTGTTGATTTAAACCTAATACTCAATCACTGACGAATGTTAATAACCGTGATAAAAGCAAACATTATAAACGTGGGAGAGGGAGGGAGAGGACTCAAATCAAACAGTAAAGTTATTTAAATCCTTTGGGTCTTCGTACTTTTTCCACTTCCCAATCTTTATACGAAAGGGTTATCGAAAAGCCAAAATAGTAACTTAAAAATTCTATAGAAAAGACCCTAATTTTACAAATGAAACAAAGATTTATTTATTATAAAAAACAGAGTATGCATTAATGAGATTAAAGACCTTCCTTTGGCCATAACCAATCAAATGGAT
>VCJI01002456.1:1548-25649 GCA_024139395.1 Backusella morwellensis
AATGGCTTCTATGATTCCAGTATCTGGATCTGCTTATACTTATGCATACGCTACTATGGGTGAGGTACGTTTTTTGACTCGACTATTGTTTAATGAATATGTAATATTAAAAAGGATTACTGTTACTAGTTTGTTGCCTGGATCATTGGCTGGGATTTAATCTTGGAATATATGGTTGGTGCTGCTACAGGTAAATTTGTTTTTGTTTGTTTTGGGTGATTTTAGTAGAACTAACTTTTTTTTTTCATTTCACACACACACAAACATAGTTGGAGTTGGCTGGTCTGGTTACTTTGTCAAGTTCTTTACTGTTGCATCTTATGGAAGAATTAACTTTGCCTCAAGCTGGACTGAACCTCCATTGCTATGGTCGGAAAATCCTGCAAGTATCTCATACTCTGGAAACTACTTCAACGTACCCGGTTTTGTTATCACCATGTTGATCACTTTGATTTTGATTGTTGGGTACGGGAAAAAAAAAAAGCCTGTGCATATCAACTAATGCTTCATAATTTATAGTATCCGTCAATCATCTTGGTTCAACGTTACAGTGGTCGCCATCAAGTTGGTTGTTGTCTTGATCTTCATCTTTGGTCTTTGTGGATACATGTATCCTCCCAACTACCACCCTTATGTCCCTCCCAATACTTCTGGTGACTGGCATTACTTTGGTGTGTCTGGTATTTTCGCAGCTGCTACCACTGTCTTCTTCAGTTACATTGGTTTTGATGCTGTCACCACTGCTGCCCTTGAAGCAAAGAACCCTCAACGTGATCTCCCTATTGGTATTATTGGTAGTTTGGTTATTAGTACTGTACTCTATCTTGTATTCTGTACAATCATGACTGGTGCTGGTAAATATGACATTTATCTTCACAGTGCAACACCCGCTATTACTGCGGTTGAAGCAGTCCAAGCACGTACTGGTAAGGATTTCTCATGGCTTTCTATTCTTGTGGCTATTGGTGCTATCTGTGGTTTGACCTCTGTCTTACTTATCCAAATGCTTGCCCAATCTCGTGTGTTCTATTGTATGGCCAAGGACGGTCTCTTACCCGAAGTATTCGCACGCGTTCATCCCAAGTTCAAGACTCCCCATTGGGCTACCTTGCTCATTGGCTTCTGTACTGCAACTTTGGCTGCCGTTTTACCTGTTGACTTATTGGGTAACATGACCTCTGTTGGTACCTTGTTGGCTTTCTTTATTGTCCACGTTGGTGTCATTGCGATGCGCTTTATCAGACCTGATGCTGAGCGCCGTTTCACCATCCCCGGTGGTAAATACCTTTCTTTGATTTTCCCTCTCATTGGTATGTTTATCTCAGTTGCCTTGATTGCTGTCGCTGAAGTAACCACTATTTGGGTAAGTTCCTTTTTTTTTTACTTTTTTCTTTTATTGTATACTAATGTATTTTATTATCATAATGTAGCGTTTGTTTATTTGGATGGGTATTGGTTGGATTGTCTACTTCACCTATGGTATTCGCCACTCCAAGTTTAACAAAGATCCTGTTGGTCGCTTTGCTGAAGGCACCATGCCAGAAGGTACACAGGAAGATAAGAATGGATATCAATATGAAGAATATGAATATGTGCCTGAGAATCAGCATCAGGATCCTGAAAGTCATCGCTCATAAAATAATTTAAATCAATAATTGTTCTATTTCTTTATAACTATTTAATAATATTTTTATACTATCCCTACCCTTTCCCCAACTTATTCCATAATTATTATATGTACAGGAGCTATTAATTTTTTTCTTCTTCCTTTATTTATTAAATAAAACCTCTTTTGCATGCTTGTAAATTGCTAATTTGATTTTGTGTTCTTATTTAAGGCATTAAAAGTAATACAAAGAAAATGAACAATGTGGTAAACTAAAATATAAAAAGAAAAAAAAATCTTATTGCCAACAATAAACGGAAACAGATCATTTGTGAACATTCCTGGCCGGCTTTAGACAGTGGTTATTTACTGTGGACCGAAGTAAATGTACTTTTAAAAATCACTTGACCGATTCTATTGTTGAGGTTTAACAAAATGAAGTTTATAGATATATATATAAACTACCCTACTAATCGCGTGATATATATAAAAAAAATACATTAGCCCCTCTAAAACAGAGTAGAATTAATCGTTTAAAACTATTATGAAAATGGTTTGGAAAAGAATATACCCTGACAAGGAATAGAGCTGTACTTGCACATGAACTTGCCTATGAAAGAGAATGTCGTCTCTTTGGAGACAAAATAAAGTATTTTGCACTTTTTATTGTGAGCATTTCAGACTGAATTATACATGTGACTCAGAGGCTTTGTTCTTTTAATAGATTCTCTTTTTCTACAAAGAAAAGAACATCCTTCGACATAGTTCTAGAAGCAAATGAAACCATATTTATTTATTCTTATTTTTCCAAAAATGATAAAAGTGGTGGACATACTACTAAAAATGAGCTGAAGATCTATAATATTTCTTTGTTTCCATTTCGTAAACACAATTAGCGTTTGAGCGAGTATAATTGAACCTCCATTTGCTTATGTTTGCGCATTAGTGTTGCAATATGTATAAACTTATTTCTTACACATTATTCGTTTCTATTGTTGATTATGCCGTACTCGTCCAATTTATACCTCTACCATCACTTTCATCGTTAACGATCCATTCCTTAAAGATGATCCGTTCAAATTTTCTATTGACATTTGATATGAAAACATAAATCAAGTTTTAATGCATGAAAGAAGCTAAACATTTATCCGGTGGAGATGATAACCTTAACGTACTAATATGAAAGTTAACCTAATAATAAAAAAAAAGATGAATAATAACATATTCCTCTATGGTAAGGGTAATGGTTTGTCCCGAGTTTGTAAAATACTCCATTAGAAATAAACTTTTATTTCATTGTGTAATTATGATGAAATTCCTTCACATGCATATCCAAAAAAACATTTAGCCTACAGATTCTGGATTCAAGGTCGATACAAAAAAAAACACTCGTTGGGCTTGACTTGACTTTATAACTGATATAAAACAGAACTATGCGTCATAAGAATACATTTGATTTATGCTTCATTAAAATCACAATAGCATCTATAAGAAAGAAAAAAATAAATCTTAAAGTTGTTTGATGTTATTTCTACATGCAAATTCATTTATCTATATTAAGGGTAGAATACTCCAACTTGGAACTTTATACGTTTACATTCATCCAATTGAATTAAAATAATTTTGTATATATATTTTTTTAATTTTCACCAATGAGATGGGTTGGTTGAAAGATACCAAAGAGAAGAAACATGCCCAAGTTAGTGGTATGAAATTACTATTTTATTTTATAAAAATAATACTCACACAAAAATCACTGCTATAGATTAACCGATTATTTAGTTATGTGTAGTATACCACTGTATAACTCCTTTAAATTGATAACTGCTAAAGTAATTTCCTTGATCTGATTTAATTTTCTTTATAGAAAAACAGAAACCATATTGGGATGCAGGCAATCCGCTTACAGGCAATTTTTTAGCCCTGTTGAGATTCATTTTGACGATCATATGTTTATGATTGAACTCCAGTTTTATTTGAACATTTTGATAATATAATGAACAGCTTTATCAATTCAGGAACCAGATCATTATTCAGATATGTATATATTTATTTATTATGGTTTATAAAATAGTGATGGAATAACCTATACATATTGTTATTTCAAGTAGTTGGTGAATACCTTCAATTAAAAAAAGTGTTCAAATAAATGGAGAATATAAGATCTACATGGTTTCATACATGTGTTTGAACAGTATGCTTATATTTATACATCACATTCACCTTACTACATGAGCAGATCAATTTTATTTTAATAGCTTTGCTTGTATCCATAAGCACTATAAGGAAGATTTAATTGCAACAGAAAAAAAAGGGCTTATATGAGAGGAATATAGAACAACTCTACTTAAATTTATTAACAGACCATATCCTCGTATATTGTTAAACTAATCTTTGATTAGTTTATTTCTGGCCAGATTGTCACTCATCATTTTGGTCAAACAGAAAACGGACAATCAATTCTTTTTAGATGCCGTAATCTGATTGCAACAATACCAAATTCAAAGTAAGACCCAGAATAACATCTCGACTTTGATCCAAAAAGATCCATTTTTTCCCTAATTTTTTAAGGACAAAGAGTTCTGTAACTTCAATAAAAATAAAAATAAAAATGGATCAATTAGTAAAGAAGGGGCAAGAAAGTTATTCTCATCATGTAAACGAGAACCGCGGAAAATGACACCAGTTGTGAGTCAATGAAAAATAAACCCTACAAAATAGTCAATGTAAAGTAGGTGTGTCAATATTTTATCGGGAGATATCTATCTCTAATCACAAAAGCACGAGCACTCTTCCAATTTTTTCCCTTCTCTTATCGTCTTATTACCACTCACTGTACTTGTTCCGAACATTTTTTTTTATAGCGTATTCGATTAGCTCATTGATGATACTTAATTCTTAAACTGCATTGATAACAAAAGACATCTTAAAAACTATGCAAGCCTTTCATTAAATAATATCTAGTTCGGGTATCATCTTCTACATCATACTATATTGTATTTACCTTAGTAATAAATAAAATGGATAGTTTGTATACTATCCACTATGGATCTCAAGAAACTCAAGGTTTCATTATATATATACATAAGAAGAAAGTAATATCTAGATAACTCTTTTAAGCCTTTTATTTATGCTAACAACATTTTCTTACCTAACCTTGTATTCAAGTTTACCGGCATTTCACATTCAAATACTGATAGATAGGTCTGTTTGTTTTTTACTAGTTATTACAATATAAAAATTCAGGTATTCTTGTTACTCTTGAGAACAATATTTTAAAGTATTAAATAAAGAAAAGCCGAAGAAACCTTACTTTCTGGTACGCTCTTATATCAGGTTCAAGATATGTTTCAATTTTTTTGTCTTGTTGGTAAATTAACATATATCCAACATAATAAACCTAAAACTAATACCATGTGCTATCCATAAAAAAAACATACAGTTGATCAAGAGACAGCATTAGGAAGTAAATTTCCTGCAAAAAAATATATATCGGAGCTTTGCTATTATTATAAAATGAAAAGCGACCGAATATATATAAAAGGCACACACCATGTTATCCTGCTTTGCTTTACCTTGATATTTAAATTCATAAAGGGCATAAACTATATAGAACATTTGTTAGATTCAAACTTGGTTTAGATGGCAGACGATCACGATATTACATAACGACATGACTGGTTTGCATTACCTTTAGCCGTAACTCCGCTCATTTTAGCTTCCCGCTTTTTTTTTGCTTTATTGCCCAGTGCACACATACATTTTGGCAATGCTATGTTGCATGACCTTTCATTTTACTTTTTATTTATTTGATTTGTCAATCAACATAAAATCATAAATACAGTTTAGCACATGATACCACTCCACAGTTTCAGTAAATCGACGTTTAGATTATTTATTTTTTTACAATTGGTGACAGTAAACGTTGAAACAGATATAAAAAAGATGACCACATGGCATGCCTCCCCTCCTTTTACTTCTTTTACTTTTACCATTCAGATCCTTATCAGATCCTATAATTTAGTGTATTTAAGATGTATATAATGTAGTACGCGTTAAAATGTATTGGCGTCTGACGGGTCAAGGTACGGGATATCTCGCCATATTCTTCAGGGTGGCCTGAGATCCAATTACTCTTTGAGTTTAAATCGTAGTAAAACGTCAAAAAAAGGCGTATTACGGCTAAAGTCTCAACCATCAGATCGTGGGGGAGATCAAGAAATGTCTTAAAAAAGCTAACACTTTGAAACAATCCCAAAAATAATTATATATAAATATGACCCTTATTTTGTGCTTTCATAATTCTTTCAGTTCATAGATTTACACTTTACCACTAATTTCTTCTTTTTTTTTCTGACTTTACATAACCTTCTATATATAATACACTATTTATTGTAAAAAAAGAAGTCAATTAACAATGTCAGCTCCTGCAGAAAACTTTTCTTCAGTTGAGAAATCACGACAATCTACTGATAGTGATGCCACTGTTCACGATACCTATACCATTAACGAGCCTATCCCACTCCAGGAAATTGCATCGTATCGCGAACAAATTCGTGAGCAGTTGCCTCCAGGTATTCTTGCTACCAAAACCTTGTCTATAAATCCCTATCCCTCAAAAAATACCGATCTTGAAGCACAGACCCGTATCACTACACATCATTCCGCAAACAAGCCCGTCATCCACTATGTCAATTGGGATGAGAATGATCCTGAATGTCCCTATAACTGGAGTTTGACGTATCGTTGGGTACACACCCTCTGTGTAGCCGGTCTTGTCGTTTCTGCTGCTTTTGGTTCCTCTGTTATCACAGGTAGAATTAATGGTGTTGTCGAATCCTTCGGTTGTACTGAAGAAGTTGCTATTCTTCAAGTATCTCTTATGGTGTTTGGTTTTATGATTGGTCCTCTTCTTTGGTCCCCTCTCTCTGAACTTTTTGGTCGTAAACCTGTATATGTTGTCGCTCTTTTTATTTACACCATCTTTAATATCCCTTGTGCTGTTGCCACTAATATCGAAACTGTTCTTGTGTGTCGTTTCTTCTCTGGTTTCTTTGCTTCATGTTCATTAACATTAGCCGGTGGTTCTATCTCTGATCTTTTCCCAACGGAAACTCGAGGTAGTGCCATTGCTTACTTTGCTGCTGCTCCTTATGCTGGCCCTGTTTTAGGTCCAATTGTAAGTATTTACATGTTTTTTTTGGATTATATGAATCAATTTATTAATCATTGTTTAATTTTTCCAGGTTGGTGGCTGGATCTCAGTTGGAACTGGAAGCTGGAGATGGATTTATTGGGTAAGTCTCTTTCCTTTTTTTAACATTGGAAATTGTATAACTAATGCATTGTCTTTTTATTATTATTAAACCATAGGTTAATATGATGCTTGCTGGTGCAATGTGGATTTTAATCTGTATTTTACCTGAAACCTATCATCCTGTTCTTTTGTCTAAGCGTGCAAAGCGCATTAGAGCTGAAACTGGTGATCCTACTTATGTCACTGTTGAAGAAGAATTCCCTGTACCCGTTTCTGAGCTTATCCAAGCCAATTTGGTCCGTCCATTTATCATGCTCGCAACTGAACCCATCTTGTTGCTGATGTCATTGTATATCTCTGTTATTTATGCATTATTGTATGCTTTCTTCTTTGCTTATCCTATCATCTTTGGTGAAGTACATCACATGAACGATGGTGAAATCGGTTTGACTTTTATTGGTGTTCTTGTCGGTACTGCCTTTGCATTGATTGCTACCAACTTTTATGAAAAGAAATACCGTAGAGATATTGCAAAGAGACCAGGTGGTATCCCAACACCTGAGGATCGTCTTCCTGGTATGATGAGTGCTGCTCCCTGGGTTCCTATCTCCCTCTTCATATTTGGTTGGACTTCTTACCCTTGGTGTCATTGGATCGGTCCTACCATTGCGGGTGTACCTTTCGGTTTTGGTATGGTTTTGGTGTACTATTCTGCAAACAATTACATTATCGATTGTTTCCCACGTTATGTCACTTCCGCCTTGGCTGCAAAAACCCTTATTCGTTCAGGTTCTGGCGCAGCTTTCCCTCTTTTCATTAACCAAATGTACCATAATTTAGGAAATCAATGGGCAAGTACATTGTTGGCTTTTATTTCTTTGGCAATCGTACCTATCCCATTCGCTTTCTATAAATGGGGTGCTTCTATTCGTGCCAGATCCAGTAGCGCTGCTTAAACAAAGCAAATTATTCGTATAAAATACACTTTACCCCCCTCTTCGTCTCCCCTTTTTTGTTATCATCATTTATTTACTCATAGACCTTATTATTCCACTTCAACATAATTAATCATGCATTCATTTGTTTTTTTTAGCTATATTATTCTTATTCTTTTTCATATAATAAATAAAATCGAATCTATATCAATATCAATATAAATATATAGCCTTTATGTACTATTTGCTCTTGTGTATGTACGCTATTTCTAAAAGACATATCGCCTCTTGTTTTTGTACGACACACAAAGGTTACTAATTGATTGTACTTTTTACTCCTTGAAAAAAGCTAAACTTACGCCTTATGGCTCCTTATTCTTATGATTTAATTAAATAAAATAATAAAAAGGATATTATTTTGCTTACATGTGTTTCTTTATTCTATTTCTTTCTATTTTTTGATCTTTTTTTATTGATTTATGCGAGAAATGGACTGCTGTTGTCAAAAAATTAGCAGCGAAGAAACCGCTCATCCATTCCACAGTCTGCATCAAAATGATCATCTTACTATTTCAGCACCAACCAAAACCGAGAAATCAATGCCCATTCCCAAGTTAAATGTCGCTTTGGATTTACCAGGGTTTACTGATTATCTCCCCACTTATTGGCCTGGTCAAAAGATAACAGGTGAAATCGAGATAGAGACTATTTCACCTATCGATGTTTCTTCTTTACGCATTGTACTTTTCGGTCATGTACAGGTACATGGTGAACATCCTGGGAAGCCATTGGCAAATGGAATGTATGATTACTGCAAGAATGTCCAAATTATCAACAAGGGACTTCAGGTAACCCGCAGATCCCAACCATTATCAACTCCGACAAACGAGGCAGAAGAAGGGGGTAGAAATGACAACGGAGCGACCGCCGTGGACCCCTGTTGGCGAATCTACTGTAAAAGTAACAGTAACGTGGTCAGTGACACTAATAACGCCATCGACAATAGTAACAGTAGCAACAGTCATTGTAACGATAGTAACAACAATAATAGCAGCAATGACAGCTCAGCTGGAGGACCTAAAAAAAGAATAAAGACAGCCGAGGATCGACAGATCGAAAAACTTGTAAAAGAAATCACCACTTTCTGTGATTCAACTGGAATAAGAATTGATTCACCGCATCAAAAGAAATCATCAAAGACAGAATTTGAACTAGGCGCAAGCAAGCATCGTGTTCGCTTTTCAATGGATGCACCCGAGAAATTACCAAGTAGCTTTGAACATCCCCATTTTCCTATAAGTTATAGCATTGTCGTATTAATGTCATGCCGTGCACCTGAATGTGCTTGTTTCACTCTGTATGCCACTGCCAAGCTTCGATTGGAACGGTTTCTCAATGTAGATATCAGTCAACATATGAATGATATTCAAACACCTTGTGCTTATCGCTATATCCCAAAGAAAAATAGTATGATGAGCAATTTCTTTTCATCCAGCCTTCACATGCTCAAGATGTCGTTACCGCCAACCCATTTGAAACCGGTAGGTCAGACTACATCCCCAGAACAGCATTCGCCAGGCTACGATTCATTTTTGAACGTTTACCTCCAGCTGCCAAGACAGGCCTATGAACCCTCTGAGCAGGTTCCACTTCAGCTAAAGCTCATAAATATCACGACTTCCTTTAGGATATGTACCATCAAAACCGAGATCCGACTTGTCAGACGTATAAATATGCATTGTAATTTAGGCGAAGAAGTGGAAGCCACCGATTTGGATTCTGCCCAACTTGTGCTGCAAAACACGCAACAGGACCTGAATTATTCAAAATTGACATTGGATCTTGCAGAAATTTGCAAAATCCCGGAGGATTCGCCCAATTCAATCTCGAGTGCCATTACAAAGGAGGTCTTTTCAATGAGTTACAATTACCACGCCATTGTGTATGTCACTGGTGAGATCACAAACGGTGTCACATTGGACTCTCAGGAAAAGACGGTTTCGATCCAGCAGCGTGATGTTCAGCGATTGTCATCCTTGAAAAAACTCAATTGCTGTTCTGAGAACCATACTCATAAGACTTATTTCTTTGAACTTGATCCATTGGTTATTACCGTAGGTCGGTTTGCCAATGGTACAGTTTAACCATGTTTAAATAGCACATAACAATTAATTAATAAATAATCTAATATATTTTATTTAATATCGAGATTTCTGGTTATTTAAAGTCGATGTCTAAAATCAAGACGATGGTTTCCTTGATTGTCACTATTCTCTTCGAGGTATTTTTTCTTTTCAAAGTCTGTTAGTTCGTTCCACTGTTTATCTCGCCATTGGTTTATGATATAGTAACGCATTCTTTGGCCCAGAAAGAGGAACACAGTGGTAATATTAAGAAGGATATTGATCTTGTTACCATGTCGATATCTAGGCGCATCTGCAGCCTCTATTTTTTTTGTAAAGATGGTAAAGATGGCTATTAAAACAAAAACAAAAAAAATCAAATAAAAAAAAACCTTACTGTATATCTGGGAACCAGCTACGCTATTCAAGTTGGCTGCCCCAATAACAGCCGCCATCGCCAACGTCCGTTTGCCAATGGGTGCCATATTGGATGACATCCATGCAATTTGCATTCCATGCCATGAAGGGAATGATGCCGTTAATAAAGCAGCACTATAAAGAGTCCATCTTCCAGCATTATCTGGTAAATATTCTAATACGGTAAACCCTAGTAATCGCCAAATCGTACCAATGAGTGCATAATAGGATACATTTCCGTGTGTGTCGGATTTTTTGGCTATTATTATTGAAAATATCAACCCAATGATATGTGATGGAGCCGTTAGTAGGTTTGCCGTAGTGATTGAAAAGCCTGAATCCTTGATTATTGATGGAAAGTAAATTGAAATTGGGGTGTCAGACATCATCCTTTTTTTTGGTTAATAAAGAAAATAGTATTGTAAGAAAAAATATTACTCTATCTGCTAGCATATATATATATTTACCCAATGAAAGTGATGGTTAAATGTGCCCAAAGGTTTGTATCTGTTATAGTCTGTACGATATCGCTTTTGGTAATAGGTTTATTATTCTCCTTTTTGGTGACATCGTCTTTGATTATTCTCATGGTTGCTATGCGAATTTGTCTTGCGGTTAACCAACCATCTTTTCCTCTTAGGCCACCTTTTGTTTGTCTTGAGGATTTTGGTAAATAATAACTAATACGAAAAAAAAATAGATGGTTAAACTTTGTATTCTTATTTATATATAAATATCAAGAGGAAAAATTCATACAAAGCAATCAAACCAATTATGTGAGTAGCAATTCCATCAAAAATGAATAGCCATCGCCATCCTTCCAAACCATATAAACCTCGCATTCTAAATACACCAAATGCTATCAATCCAGATACAGATGAGGCCAAGGCCTGTGCACCCCAGAACCATGCTAGTCTAGTTGCCAATTCGTTTGTTTTATACCATGATGAGAGATAACTCAGACATGCTGGGATAAAACCTGCTTCAGTTACGGCGATTAGAAACCTCACGGTGAGAAACCCATTTAACCCCTATAATATACAATTTGCTCAGTGAGATTAGAAGCTATATATATGATAACAAAACCAAAGTTTACATGAATCAATGCATGGCTCCAAGTGATAATAGCCCAAGAACTCATTAAAATTGGGATCCACAAATGATGCCCCACTCTTTTAGAGATAGCACTCGAAGGAAATGTACAAAATGTAAATACAAGGTGATATATTGAAATACCAAGGTTAACGCCATCATTTGTAAAGTCAAGATCAGCTGCAAGGTTATCTGAAATTGCGTTTGCTAAAGGAAAAAGAAAAAAACATCAAAAAAGGTTTATTTATATATCTTTCAATTCAACAAGAACATACATATATTTGTCCTATCCATGTTCAATACAAATGTCATTAATAGCACAAATAACATAAGGTTCTTGTCTAATATATCCAGAACTTCTGCCTCTTCTGCTTCAGACCATTTAAAGTCCTCATCAATGAAAGAGACGTCATCTTTGGTTAATTCAGAAACTGTTGAACCATAATTCTTATCGTCTCTTAATACGAATGGCTCTTTTATGCGTATTGTCATGCTGATATGATATTTTTTTAACAAAAAGGGGAAAGAGATAGTATGAAAAAAAAGAGATTAATTAAATAAATCAAAGATAAGAGTGCTATTAAATACGGTTTCATAATGAGCCTAGTTTTTCTTTAAGACATCAAAGGATGACTGACCCCTAAAATAAAAAAAAAATAAAAAAAGCAATATGCAAACGCATAGGCGTATGTTACACGATTAGACACATCGACTGTCAATTGCAAAAAAATCATAAATGTGGCATCATATTTATTTGCTAATAACAAACCAAGTAAATTATCTATCCCACACTCAAAAAGGGGAACACAAATTAAAGCGATACAAACATATTGTATTTCAAAAGCAAACAAAACATATAGAGTCGTCATGGCTTGATCAGAGCAGATATTTCTACTAGAAATCCCATTCTGAACCAATTATGTAAAATGTATCTTTATACTACATCAATTATGAGTGCTGCTAATAGGATCACGCAAATATTAAAAAAATAATGCAATTATCAACTGTGATGTGTGATCAAATTTCCCATGTAAGGATTTTTTTCTTTTGAGAAAAAGTCATGATCAAAATGTGCCATCTTGTTTGGAAAAGAATAAAAAATACATGTATAAATAGTTTATTCTGATTCTCGTACCTTTATATCAAAGAAAACCAAACTCCACAACAGGCATCCACCAAAAAGGTTCAGATTTTTTACACCTTTTTGAAGGAAAATAGGTTTGAATTTCCGCTAGTTTTCAATCAAGCAAATCGGAATACATTCCTCTTTCTTATATAAACTGCAATGATTAAAACTCAAACTATACGCGATACAAGGCGCAGAGATGGGGTTCAATCATGCACTCAAAAGGGACCAAAACGAATGTCCATATATGGTAATCTGTTTGTGACTTGTATGGAGAAATGATGACGTCAACTCTAATTTCTCTCGGATTTGCCACTGTGGGGGAACAAGGGGTGGGTCAGTAAGCTGCCAAATAAAAAATAAAAAAGAAAAATAGGCAATTGCCAGCATTTTTTTTCTCTGTTTCTTTGACTTTAACTACGAGTAAAGAACAACCCCCAACTCTTTATTTATTTTAAACCTCCCCCCTCTTACCCTAAACTTTTCGGTAATGTTGAGAACAATAGCCGTAAAGCGAGGTGAGTAAAAAATCCAGCTAGCAACAACTCAAACAGCCTTTTAATATATATATGTATATTTGACATTGAAACCCGATAATTAGCTGCAACTGCACTCGCTCGTCAAAGCAGAACACTTCCTGGAGCAGTTTCCGTTGCACGTTCATATGCCACCGAAACACCCAACCCTAACGCCAACCCCATTACCGGAAAGACTACCTTTGGTAATCTCTCTGATGAGGATCGCATTTTCACCAATTTATATCTCAAGCACGATTACAAATTGAAGGGCGCCTTGAAGCGCGGCGATTGGTACAAGACCAAGGAAATCATCCTCAAGGGCCACGAATGGATTCTTAAAGAAATGAAGGAATCCGGTCTTCGTGGCCGTGGTGGTGCTGGTTTCCCCACCGGTCTCAAGTGGAGTTTCATGAACAAGCCCTTGGATGGACGGTAAATAGCACCAGCAAAGCACCAGCATACACGAAAAAGGAAATCAGAGTTTTTAATTATTATTTTATATAACTTAGTCCTCGCTATCTTGTCATCAACGCTGATGAAGGTGAACCAGGTACCTGTAAGGATCGTGAAATTTTGCGTGGTGACCCTCACAAGTTGGTTGAAGGCTGTCTTTTGGCCGGTTCCGCCATGAAGGCCAATGCTGGTATGGATGATAGTTTGAAATAAGAAGATTTGCTAAACCATTCCAATAGCTTATATCTATATTCGTGGTGAATTTTACCAGGAGGCTAACCATCTCCAAGAAGCCATTGATGAAGCCTATGCTGCTGGTTTGATTGGTAAGAATGCCTGTGGATCTGGTTTCGATTTTGATGTTTACATTCACCGTGGTGCTGGTGCCTATATTTGCGGTGAGGAAACCAGTTTGATTGAATCTATTGAAGGCAAGCAAGGAAAGCCTAGATTGAAGCCCCCATTCCCTGCCGATATCGGTCTTTTCGGCTGCCCCACCACTGTCACCAACGTCGAAACTGTCGCCGTTGCTCCTACCATTCTTAGACGGTAAGAAAATAAGATTACTTATATTCAAATGCAGCTGTCTTTACTCATCTTTTATTTGATGTTTTAGTGGCGGATCTTGGTTCGCCAGTTTCGGTCGCCCTCGTAACTCTGGTACCAAGCTTTTCTGTATCTCTGGACACGTCAACAACCCCGCCACCTTTGAAGAGGTACACAATACAGTCAAGTAGAGAGTTGCATGTTATTAACATAGATGCCATTTAGGAAATGTCCATGCCTCTTAAGGAAATGATTGACAAGCACTGTGGTGGTGTTCGTGGTGGATGGGACAACTTATTGGGTATCATTCCCGGTGGTTGCTCCGTTCCTGTTATTCCCAAGAGCATTTGTGAAGATGTTTTGATGGATTTTGATGCCCTTCGTGATGTCAACTCTGGTCTCGGTACCGCTGCCGTCATCGTTATGGATAAGTCTACTGATATTGTTTCTGCCATTTCCAGATTCGCCAAGTTCTATAGACACGAATCATGTGGTCAGTGTACTCCCTGTAGAGAAGGTACCAAGTGGCTTGAATCTATGATGGACCGTTTCGAGATTGGACGTGGTAAAAAGGAAGAAATTGACCAAATTTGGGAATTGACAAAGCAAATCGAAGGTCACACCATTTGCGCTTTGGGTGATGCTGCTGCATGGCCAGTACAGGTAAGAATCGATGCAAACGCCAATCTTCCTTATTGTTGTTTTACTAATCTGTTTGTATAAACAGGGCCTTATTAGACACTTCAGACCCGAGTTAGAAGCACGCATGGAAAGTTTTCAAAAGACTTTAAATGCTTAAAAGAAACACTAATATACACATTAAAAAAACCTAAAAATTCATATATATTTTATATATAAATTGTAAATTATCTGTAAGAGAAATGTGCTTTTTCAGGAACCGAATTCATGCAATAGCTAATCTCATAAATGAAAAAAAAAGCATCTGTTTTTGATGGTGAAATGTATGATACCAGAATATAAAGTGCTTTTGAATTTGATTATTAAATAACTAGTTAATCCTTCAACATCAAGTCAATCCATATATAATCTAATAAGGCTAGGAAAGCCATTTGGGCCTCGTTCTAAAAATAAACATGTCTTTAAGTGTCACGTATCAATAGTATAATCATTGGTCTTGTCGTCAATATGATTATTTTAACAGGATGATCGCTGATAGAAATCCTAGTGTTCATAACCTTTTCGCTCTCAAGAGCCCGCCTTTTTCTATTTTAGTAATTTTAGGCTTTTTTTTTTTTTTGAAAGGTCCGTTCATACAAGGTAAAGGAGTTTGTTACGCCTCTACCATAAATCTTGTGTATTGAGACAAAGTATCTTTATTCTGATCTTATTGTTGTACATGTTTATTTTTCAATTTTTATATCGGCATCTCCAAAATATTGTATTTTCAAAGACAAATCACTGTAACAAGAAATACGTGCCAGAAAAGGCAATGACGGATGTAGAAAACTGCGCTGTAGAAAGCGTGTGCTCCAGTTCAATAAAAGACTTTTGATTAAGTAAATAAATAAAAAGTCGACATTGTAAGCGTTATATGTAAATATATAATATTACTCTCTCTTGTCCTAGAGCAAAGATAAAAACCATGGGAATAGAATAATGAAATGAAAAACAAAAAGGAAAAAAGACACCTAGTAATAATAGATTTCTTATTTTCTGGCAAAACAGAATCGCAAGATCTCCCAAAAAAGTACATTTCTTCTAAATTCAAAATGTGGATACTCAAATCGATGAAAAGCTGCAAGTAGCAAAGGAATGGCACCTTGACCGAAGAGGAATAACCAATTTGAACTCAGTTTTCCGCGAAATTGGTTTTTATGTATCCATTTATTTTTTTTCTCACACTTGGTGCATCCGTATTACTAACGGGCAAGGATATTGCTAAAGATACATGACGCTTAGAACCACCAACTATCATATGGTTCAATTGATTGTAATTGACCTGCTTACTATTCAAATATATTCAGATAAGTAAAAGTACGGTGTATCTTGTTTTAGATATTAGAATGATAAAGAAGTAAGTTACTCGTATTTACCATGAAACCATAAAAGCACGAATTCTCAACGCATTGACAGTGGAAAGAGAGGTCTGAGTTTGATATGTCATGCCCCATTTATCAATAATTTGCAAATTTGGATGGCATTGGTTTTGAAGTTGACAAAGTCACTGCTTCTGGCTCCGATTTCTCCACATACTAAAAAATAACACGTAATCCCACATAAAATAAGCTCTGTATACTTTTTTCTTTTCTTTTTCTTCTCTTTTTCTTCTCTTTCTTTCTTTTTTGTATATACAAAACCACAAAAATGTGCAAACCTTCTGCTGCAAACCCTGAACGTCAGGTACTTCCTACTAATGTCAAGCCTACTCATTATGACTTGACCCTCCAACCCAACTTGACTACCTTTGTATTCTATGGCCAAGTTAAAGTCAAGTAAGTTTTTAACAGTTAAATGCAGATATCAGAATACTGACAACAGTTACTCATTTATTAGCTTGGACGTTAACGAGGATTCAACAACCATTGTTCTTAATACGCGTGATATTAAGATCCATTCTGCTACCGTCTCCTCCGTTGCTCTCAAGACCGAATCAACGTAAGTTCAGAATATGCACATATGATTTTTTAATTAATCCATATGATTTAAAACAAACAAAAAACGTAGTCAAACTGCCACCGATATCACCTATGATGAAAAGAAGGATTTGGCTACTTTGACTTTCAAGGAAACCATTCTCGCCAACACCAAGGCTGTTTTAGATATCTCCTTCCAAGGTGAATTGAACGATCAAATGGCTGGTTTTTATAGATCCACCTACAAGGATGCTGAAGGAAACACAAAGTAAATATAACTGATTTAGTAAAAAAAAAAAAAAGTGTGTGTATGATTTAAAAAGCATAATGCTAACAGGGTAATTTTTAAGGTATTTGGCTACTACCCAATTTGAGTCCACAGATGCCCGTAGAGCTTTCCCTTGTTGGGATGAGGTAAGAATCAATCAAACAGATAAAAAGAGGAATTCACGTTTCTAAATATATGTTTTTTCCCCTATTTTAGCCCAGCTTGAAGGCTACCTTTGATGTTACTTTGGTAGTTCCATCCGAACTTACAGCTTTATCCAACATGGATGTTATCTCTGACAAACCTTATCAAGATACTGGAAAGCTCACAGGAAAGACTGAGGGTAAGACTGAAGGAAAGACTGAAGGTAAAACTGAAGGTAAGACCGAGGGTAAGACTGAAGGTAAGACCGAATCTACCAGTGTTACATTGAAGGAAGTTAAATATGCCACCACTCCTTTGATGAGCACTTATCTCTTGGCCTTCGTCATTGGTCCTTTCGAGTATATTGAAGCCTATACCAGCGGTAAATACAACGGTCGTCCTATTCGTTCTCGTGTCTATGCTCTCCCCGGTTCTGTTGAACAGGGTCTCCACGCTTTGAATGTATGCATTGCTGCCCTCGAGTATTTCGCAAATGTGTTTGGTGAGCCTTACCCCTTGCCCAAGTTGGATATGGTTGCTATTCCTGATTTTGAAGCAGGTGCTATGGAGAACTGGGGCTTGGTTACTTACAGAACAGTTGCCTTGTTGTTTGATGAGAAGTCTTCCTCCATCGTATTCAAGAAGAGCACTGCCTACACTGTATGTCACGAATTGGCTCATCAATGGTTTGGTAATTTGGTGACAATGGAATGGTGGGATCATTTGTGGTTAAACGAAGGCTTTGCTACTTATGCTGGTTGGCTCGCTGTGGCTGAAATCTTTCCTGAATGGGATGTTTGGACCTCTTTCGTCAATGAAGACATGCCTAGAGCCTTGAGTTTGGACGCCCTTCGCTCCTCTCATCCTATTGAAGTTTGCGTTAATGACCCTGCAGAAATTCATCAGATCTTTGATGCTATTTCCTACTACAAGGGTGCCAGTGTCATCCGCATGTTGAGTTCCTGGTTGGGTGTTGATACATTCTTGGCTGGTGTCAGACGCTATCTTCGTCGCCATAGACTTGGTAATGCTTCCACTGATGACCTCTGGGTTGCTTTGAGTGAGGAGGCTAATGTGGATGTGTCCAACTTCATGACCTTGTGGACTAAGCGCGTTGGTTACCCTGTTCTTACTATTGAACAAAACAAGGGCGAGGACAAGATCAAGGTCACTCAATCTCGCTATTTGTCTACTGGTGACTTAACTCAAGAAGAAGATGAAACTGTTTGGTGGGTACCTCTTAACGTCCTTGTCTCTGGTAAGACTGAATCTTACACTCTGACCGAAAAGTCTCAGGTCTTTGACGCCCCTGCCGATGGTTTGTTCAAGGTCAATGCCGGTCAAACCGCTGTCTATCGTACCAACTATCCTATGGAGAATATTCGTGCTTTGGGAGACGAAATCAAGAAGGGCTCCAAGGGCTTGTTGAGTAACACCACCGATAGAGTTGGATTGATTGCTGATGCTGGTAACTTGAGTGTCAGTGGTGAACAGACAACTGCTGCCTTTTTGGAACTTGCCCAAGCTTTTGTTAACGAAGAAAACTACTTGTAAGTAATTAATTTAGACAAAAAAAAACAAAAGGATGTGACATATGAGTGTGAGGAATGACACTAAATCAAATTAAAATAAATTAGTGTTTGGTCCCAGTTAAGTACTCATCTTGGTAAGATTTTGGGTGTTTGGTACGAACAACCCAAGGAGATCCGTGATAGTTTGAAGAGCTTCCGTCGTAGTCTCTTCGCCCCTATTGCTCATAGACTCGGCTGGCAAGTATCTGAAAACGACGACTACCTTACAAGCATTTTGCGTGTTCTTGCCATCACCAATGCCGGTCGCTCTAACGACGAAGCCACTGTTGAGGAAGCCAAAAAGAGATTCTGGGAGTTTGTCGGTGGCAACAATGAAGCCATCCATCCTAATCTCCGTGGCCCTGTTTTCAACATTGTTTTGGGTGCTGCTGAAGACGAACAAGAAGAGCACAAGTTGTGGGAAGAAGTACTCAAGATCTACCGCGATGAAAGCTTGCCTTCTGATCAGCGTTTGGTTGCCCTTAACTGCTTGGGTGGTATCAAGAGCGAAACTTTGATTAATAGATACCTTGAAATGAGTTTGGACGAAAAGGAAATCAGAGGTCAGGATTCATTCTACGTCTACAGCTCCTTGTCATCCAACCCTGATGCCCGTGATTTGTTCTGGCAATTTTTCACTGAACATTTCAGTAAGCTCCATGATAAATTCTCAAAGTCTTTGAGCTTGTTTGGTGCTGCTGTCAAGTGTGCTGTTGGCGGTTTCGTCTCTCTCGATCGCATCAAGGAAGCCGAATCATTCTTTGCTGATAAGGATACCAAGGAATATGCTCGTTCTCTTGAACAGGCTTTGGAAGCTGCTAGAGTTAATGCTCATTGGGTTAATAGAGATCATACTCTTGTTGCCGATTGGTTGCGCGATAACGCTCATAAATTCGCATAAACAGATTACTCTTAGTGTTTTAAATGCGTTGCCTTACCTTTTCTTTCTTAATATCTTCCTCTTTTTTTTTCTTAACAAAAGGAATATATTGTAAATAAATATTTTGCACCAAAAATGACTTATGTAATACGAATAACGTATTTAAAATGGTTTAAGTTTATTAGCTTTACCTGATTCTACAGGTAGTAGACTGCTAAATAAAATCAATTTACACGTTTTTGGATAGCTTCAAGTAAAAAATAGATTAAAATTTACAGTAGAGTATTTAGAAAAGGATTGCATGAGATTTAACTTGCAAAATACCACGTTAGTTTAAAGCTCAAATACATGAATCATTAAACTAAAGTCGATGAGACAAATACTTAAAATATGTGTCTTGTTTCCTTTAATTACATGTTACAAATATAGAAATAAAATCACTATTATTGACCTCGATCCCGACTTTAAATAATAATCGAATGTTGTGAATATGATCATTAAAATCATATGAAATTACTAGTCCTTGACCCTTTATACACACACATATATATATATATATTGTATTCCATTTTATTATAATATAAATACTAAATAAATATTCAATCATAATTTAGAAATGATAAAAAGGCATAAATGAATTAAAAAAAGGGAGATATGATTAAATAGTAACATAAATGTAAACCGTAAAAAAAAAGTCTATAAATTTTGAAAATATATCACCCAAGATATATATATATAGTAATGGAGATAATCGTATATGGTTGTAGTTGATCTTCCAAAGGATTTGGTTGTTTTAGGTTGAATTAAAGGTGGCTTTCTATATATACATAAAAATAAGAGATCTTTCTTTTGATAATCAAATCAAAAACACGATAAATAGTGGATATGAGAAATCATTTGGTATAATAAGCATGGGCGGAAGGAAGAAAAAAAGATGAATCAGAGAAAAAAAAAGAGGGCATAGAGAGAGAGAGAGAGAGAGAGATTTCATAAAAAAAGGAAGTGCTAGGAGTTGTACGCGCCACTCTTTCATTACACATGTGCGTTTTTTTTACGAGCTAAATGTTGTTAACGCTACACCATCATAAGGATGACTGGATACATTAAACTGTCGGAGGAACAACGGAGGGGCATTAGGCGGACTTGACAGTACTTCCGCTTCCGATTCACTACCGGTCGATGGTGAGCTTGACTCGCACATTGGCGGAGATTTGTGTTGATGCTGCTGGTGCTGTTGTACTGACTTGTTATTGCTAAAAACAATAAAAAGAGAGTGGGAGAGAAAAAGAGAAAGATTAGTAAATGAGCGGGGAGGCACTTTGGTTTCTTTTTTCTTAAAAAACAAAAAGTCTAAAAAGTGTTACTAGTCGTTTTGATCAGCTTACTTGTAAATTTCCCAATCAGGGTCATGACAACGCTGGTGTCTTGAAAGTGTAGTCTTTCGAGTAAATGACTTTCCACAATCCGGATGAAGGCAGACATAAGGCCGTTTGCCGGTGTGTGTTCTTCGATGTCTCGCCAAGGAGGATGACTATTGTATATAAGATTGATGTTACTCGACCATATCATAAGTGTATAGATATAAAGGTAACATCTTGAAGGCAACCAAAAGAGAAACGTGTTTTTTTCTGGAGGAGAAGAAAATACTTACATCACTGAAAGATTTTCCACACTGTTCATGCTCGCAAACGTGAGGTCGTTCACCAGTATGGGTACGAAAATGTACAGTAAGGGCAGATCTTTGGATGAACTGCTTTCCACACCATGGCCATTTGCAATGATAAGGTCTTTCGCCTGTATGAATTCTCACATGTCTCGAAAGATCTGAGCGTCGAGAAAACGCTTTCGTACAACCGACCCAGTCGCAGCCAAAGGGTCGATCTTCGCTTATATCTTTTGGCTGATCGTTCAATAAATTTCGGATATCCATCTGGAGGTAGATTTATATGATTTGCGTTTTTCTTTTATTTTTTTTTCTAAATTTCAAGCGATTTTGTGTTGTTTTTGTTGTAATTATTTGGCTTGGTGTCAAATAAATAGAGTATTGAAAGCTATGTACTTTAAGTGATTTAAAGTAGTAACTAAAGATAAGATAAAAAAAAGAGAAAAGAAAGAAAGAAAGAAAGAAAGAAAGAAAGAAAAGGGAAATAAGACGGTTAAATGAGAGGATATGGGTCTTTCTTAAGATTGTAAGAAATGACAAGAAATAAGGAATAGAAAAAAGGTAAATTTTTGAGAAAATAAAAAAAAAATGAAAAAAGAGAGAGAAAGAGCGAAAAAAGAATAATAAAGATGAACTGTCTGTTTTCTAATTTATAGTTTTATATAGGTAGCATTGGTAAGAGTCACACCCTGAAAAAAAAGGACTGTGGCACAATGGATGCCTTCTTTATTTCTTGTTTCTTCCAGTAATTTCCTTTGAATGATGTTACCTACATATCTTCAGGAGTATATTATATTAGTAATCTTACTTTTTTTGTTGTTGGTGCATAACTCATAACTGTTTTTAGATACTCTATCATCAACATCTGTTGCTTGAAATTAAAAACTTGTGGTATGTAGTTTTAACGAAGAACAATTCATACTAGAATCTTAGGTAAGGATGCTGTTTTCAAAAGAAGTTAAAACACTTTACGAAACAGAGCCATTCAAATTATCAGATTATGGCATCTATATTTATTAATTTATCCAGAGAAACAAGTGTAGCCAACTTTTTATATTAATGAAAAACAAAAAAAAAACAAAAAAAAAGCAAAATAAAAGAAGGTTAAGGAAGTTCTACCCGAAATAACCTTATTTCCCTCTTGTTTTTTTTATTGTCAATCGTTTACAATTGCATTTCTTGCTGCTGTCTCTAAATGTATATATTTTTTTTTGCCACGTTTTGCTATCACACAGTTTGGTCATGTCATTTTTGGAGAGAAATGAGATAGTTGATGTATGACAAGCAGCAAAATTGGCAATCGAGATATTCTACATATTTTATTGGATTCGTTAACTACTAAGCACGAGCCATTCAATACTTTAGGAATCCCCTTTGTACATAAGCTTCACTATTAAATAATATCTATTAAAATGAATTTGTAACCAATTCGTTTACATCTGTCCATCTATCTGTCACGGAGTTTTAAAATATATCCTATTGTCAAATTTGCCCCTGGCTCACAGACACGCCGCCGATCAGTTTAATAGAGTGTCATACGCAGGACATTGAAATTTAAAATTATAACAAATGCTACTTTTGATTGAAATATCTATACACTTTATGTTATTTCTTTCTTTACTTAAATAATGTTCATCAATAATGTAAACCATATAAATACAGAAATAATGATACTTAGGAAAATTAAAAAAAGAAAAAGAGTGATTGAATATGTTCTTTTTTTTCTTCCATCAAACGGGTAAAAAAATCGACCCAGATATAATTTACTATATATAGTTTTTGTGGGAATAAGTCAGCGCTCTAAAAAGTATGACATAAGGGATCATGGGTTGCTAAAATATTTGTGAAATTTGACAAATGTAGTAATAGCACTGACTTAATCCAATGTATACATCTTCCCATTAACATCAGATTTGTTTTATTATTATTTTCAGTTAGTTAAAGTTTATGCATCATATCCAATAAGGTAAAATCGTGTTTAATTGTTACTTTTAAATGTTTGGAACATAAAAGCTTCCTTTAATTATAAATCAAGAATAAAAAGAAAGAGTCAGCTTGTAGATTGAATTTTAGCCACAAATATTTTTATGTTTTTTTAGTGTCACGTATTTAAAAGACAAATGGATTACGTGTAATACATTATAAATTTTACTTTAGTACAACTTTTATTTCGCTTCGGTTACTCACAACCCCCGCATTTTCATAACCGATCGTTTTTTGTATTTTTGTACGATTCAATCTCAAAAACAAAAACAAAAAAATAGGTTGGTACTCCGTTTTTTTTTTTAATTGATCACAAAAAGATGGAGTGGGAAACAAAAAGGATAAATGGAGCTAATAAAAGGTATATTTTTTTGACATTTTGTTATTATTCTAGTACTACTAGATATGAAAGTAAGAACGCAATATTTTTTGTATCGGATACGTTTGTAAGTTGAATACATGTTTTTGCTTTTTTTAAACTCAAATTTCGCTTAATGCGCGGTTATCTACCTTACATCAAGGCTTAACAAGAAGAGACAAATGCGTCTACTTTAATATTATCAATTTATAAGAGTTGACTTGGATTAAAGGACCAAACGTGTCATTCTTTAATAATTGGATACAGTCTACGATTACAAAAGATCTACACATATGGCTCTTCAAAGAGCTTTAAGCCCAAACCTTCAGATGATGTAACTCTCTTCTCTTTGTATGTAATCAAGAATTCAAAGTGCTATATTTTATCATAATTGGTGTTCCAATCTAGATACTCAAATAAACGAATATTATTGTTTAGTTGCATAATAAAGCAAATCGTTATATTCATATTTTCTATCGAACATGGAAATGTTGAGCGAGTTCTAGCTTGTATAAAATAAAAGTAATTATAGTTCTTGTATACAAAAAAAAAAAAAAAAAAAAAAAC
>VCJI01002456.1:29313-39318 GCA_024139395.1 Backusella morwellensis
ATACCTCAAATCCTTCTTTTTTTTTTTTTGCTTACAAAAGAAACTAACGAAAAAACAAAGAGAATCTAAAGAAACTGCATTAGCTAAATCTGATAAATCCGTACCCATCAGTATTGACCTTTCTGATAATCACAACTATACACCTGAATACTGTAAAGAAGTGGAACGACATTATTGGCGAAACATCACCTTTAATCAACCAATGTATGGTGCAGATATGCTTGGAAGTAAGTTGTTGCTAGTGACCTCCCTTTTTTTTTAAGAAAATCATTTGAATCATTAATATTATTTATAGCACTATTTGATAAATCAGTTCATTGTTGGAACGTAAATAGTCTTGACAACATGCTCAACAGGCTCGGTGTCACTTTACCCGGCGTCAATGCACCTTACCTCTATTTTGGAATGTGGAAAGCCACTTTTCCTTGGCATGTTGAAGTAAGTTTTGAACCCCCCCCCCTCTTTGTATCAAACAGTGATCAAATAACCGTCATTTTATAAGGATATGGATTTGTTCTCGATTAATTATATTCATTTCGGTGCCCCAAAGCAATGGTATGCCATTCCACCTCCATTTAAGAAAAGGTTTGAAGGACTTATGCAATGTAATATTAAAAACTTTTTTTTTAAGGTTTTTGATTGTGACACACGATTTAAACTAACCAAACCAACAACTTTAATAGCCACGTTTTATACACAACACAAAGAATGCCGTGAGTTTCTGAGACACAAGACATCGATTGTATCACCAAATGTACTGGCTGATCATGGCATTCCTGTTTATCGCTGTGTCCAACAGGAGGGTGAGTTTATGATTACCTTCCCTTTTGGCTATCATTCGGGTTACAACCTTGATTTTAACTGTGCTGAAAGTGTCAACTTTGCCTTGGATTCCTGGATCGAGATTGGCCGCAACGCCAAATCATGCAGTTGCACAGAGGATAGTGTTGTCATTGATGTGAGTTGCCTTGAAAAAGAAGCTTCATCGTCGCAGCATAAAAACGACTTTTCAAATAAGAAACGAAAACGTAAATTCAAGGAGGTAGAACAGGATACTACAGTAAGTTCATTAGTCAGAGGGGGGTTTTTTTAGTAAGATTGCTAATCATGATACAAAAGTGTATTCTTTGTCCAAATACATCAAGTGCTTATGAATTAATGACAACACATGATGGAAAATCAGCACACAGAGTATGCGCAGAAGCCATCCCAGAGACTTTTATTGAGCATGATACTGTTTATGGTATCAAGGATATTCCTGCTGCAAGGCGAAAACTGGTAAATATATCTATATTCTAATCACGAAAAGAGAAAACCAACATTTTTTTTTTACCATATCAAGATTTGTTTGTTCTGTCGCGAAAAGAATGGTGCATGTATGCAGTGTTGTTATGGTAAATGCTGGAAGTCCTTCCATGTTACATGTGCACTGGAGGCAGATGCAACGATGAATTCAAATGATAACAAAAAGGGTTCGCTCTTTGATGGTTATTGCCCTTCACATGATCCAGTAAGTTTTACTTGTCTAATTTTGAACCCCATTAAATGATTGCCTAACCCCTCTTTGTAGAAGCGAATACAGGAAAAGGAACTGGAAAAGGCAAAATACGTACAGGAAATGACCCAAGTGCTACGTGTGAATGTCGAGGTGTATACAAAATGGCGTGGCGGAGGTCGATATAAGGGAACCATTATTGAGTGCTTACCGCAACAATCTTCGTGCCGTGTGTTGCTTCAGGATGGTATTACTCGTAAAATTCCTTGGAGAGACATCACCGTTGACCATTAAATATTATTATATATACATGTGTTTTATATATATGTATATAAATGTATATCAAAAGAAAAGGAAAGATCATTGTATACTTTATTTCTTTTTCGTCATCATCATTTCACTTCCTCTCCTTCCTCTCCTTCCTCTCTTTATTCTCATGTAGATACATTGACATTTAGCAAAAAAACACACACACACACACAAAAACAACAAAAAAAAGAGATTATATTTGATCAAAATATTGACACAGATAACAAATATGCATAATAAACATTTAATGAATGAATGAATAAGTAAATAAATAAATAAATACGAAATAAACAAACAAGATGCTATGACACACAATTAAAGTTATACTTGAAAGATTCAACTGATTTACACTCAACAGAAATAAAGCCATTATCTACATCATCGAGCCACGCCCTCCTCGGTACATATCTATCCATCGCATAACCATTGGTAAACATGAGATCTGGCGAGTAATGCTGTACACGCAATTCTAGATAATCATGCAGCGACTCAACTTCATTTTTGAAAAGTCTACGAATATTACACGGTGGGTAACGTAAGCGTCCATCATCAACCTCATATAAATGATACCATCGCGTTAAATCTTGGGCACTAGGAGGTTCCACGTTGGCTCGTCGGTATCGCTCCTGTGTCTTTTCAATCATTGCATTTTGTCGGACGGAAAAGAGATTGACCGACGTGCCCCCTCGACCTAAATCGCCCTCCAGCCGCACAACGTGTAGCTTGTTGAGATCGCTTATGCGTATACGCTTAAATGCATGGTGGGGCATGGTCACCTTCATGTTTACCTCGCGCGGCGCCCACGAACAGGTGCAGATCTTTAGATCACTTAGCTTGGGACATCGCTTTGCCAGATAACGGAAGAGAGGTTCAGAGATACGCGACACCGTTAACTCTAGTTTTTCGAGTGGGTGCGCTCTCTTTGCACTGTGCTTATCATCCACATCGAGCGACGTTCGCAGCAACTCGAGTTCCTTGAGCTTTGGACAGTAGTCGAGGATCAAATCAATGGAGATGGGATAATAATGAAACGTTACCAGGTTATCACCTGCCAATGACAATGATGTCAGCTTTTCACACTGTGCCAAAGGACAGAGGAGATCACGCAGGTTATCGTAGGCACCCGACCAAATGTCAATCATGAGCTGCTTTATTGTCTTCTTTTGCGATGCGACCAGCGCCTCCAACGAAGCCTGAGTAAACCCCTTTCGCGGGGTCGCGCCCAGGCTGTATTTGAGGCCAATCTCCTCGAATCTACACCGTGCATCGTTAAAGCATGCCTCTGCCGGGAAATGCGGGGCGGTGATTTGACTCAGGTTGATGTCCCTCAGGTTCTTTAGGTTTTGAAACATGGCAACAAAGGCCTGCTGGCATTCGACAATATCAAGGGTCATCCTGCTTCCATCGTAGCTTACAAACTCTGTCAGACTAAACCGAAGATCCAGGCCCTCCAGGCGAGGATAAAGCTGCGCAAAGAACGGGAGCCATGCAGGTTTTGTAAGCGTCAAGTCAAGCTTGAGGCGTTTCATACGGGTCATCTGTCGTACGGTTGGGACATCGGCGGTATCAAACTGCTGGTTTGTGAGTGTCAATTGAGATACCTTGATAAATTCCAATAATGGGAGCTCATCGTGTAGCGTATACCAGTCGCATTGACTAAACGAAAGCTGGCCGTCGCCCGTGCCCGAGGGATTAAAATAGCCGTCCAGTGTAAGGTGCGTCAGGTTCTTTGTTGTGCAGATGCAGGACATGACCACATTGGAACGCGCAAGCTGGCGCAGGAAATACTCGCCAAATTCAATGTGTGTCAGTGTCTTGTGTGCTTGAATCAAGGCCTGTGCGGCCCGCCCCAGGTTGATGAGCTTTGGAATCTGCTTTAGGTGATGAAAGTGTCGAAAGGTACCATGACTGAGGTGGCCCCAATGATAAAAGTTGATGACCTCAATGTAGGGGCAGATGACTGCCAGTTCATTAAGCTCGTCTTGTGTCATGCCCACTCGTCGGTCAAGGCGAAATTCGCGAACAGAGATGCCCACGGCGGGATCGTTTCTCAAGACGTTTAGGAACTTCTTGACCTGCTGTCTGTTGTGTAAGTCGACGCTGTGGAAGAGGGTGCGACGAAAGTGGCCGTACCAGGCGCTGCATGTCCTCATGCATGCTATTCTATCGTTGTTTGATAGAAAGTGGCCGATGACGGTGATTATTTCTGGCGGGAATGGAAATGGTGGCATAATATTTTACAAGAGAAAAGAAGACAGAAAAGAAAAAGTGCAATTCACCCATAAAAGTGACTTGTTTTGGTGTTACATGTTGTATGTATTGATATTTGCTTTATCATTATTATTTTTATTGCTATTATTACTATTACATAAACATTAGTCTTGGTGCAGTAATTTCTGTCCATACTTATTCGCTGGCAGGCCACCGCCAGGTCGGTTCCAAGACAGCTCTCTAGTATCACCGAGTTTTCTAATGATGCATAAGTAAAATGTACATGAAAATAATAATACCCAACAATTACCTTGGCTTAATCATCTGTCTTAAACTAAAGAGCACGCCCAAAAGAACGGATAAGCCTGCAATGGCCATGTAAGCAATGCCCACATAAGGATTGCGTCCACCCAATGGCGTATTTGTTGTCAAAACAAGCCATTTGGTGCCTCCATATTGAACCGTATCAAAGTCTACAAGACGCATTTATTAATACACAATATATATATAATGTACTGCAAGATGTCTTACTTGAGTCAATGGAGATGCTCCATCTTCCAGGCTGGATATCATCATGGTCATTTCTCGCCCAAATCTTTCTAAAGTCAGGCAATGCGGTGACATGCACCCAGATCATGAAGCGCTCCATTGTGCCTAAGTCTGGAGGGGGATATTCATCGGTATAGCGTCCGTTAGGATATCGCGGTGCCCAATTGGGCGGTGGGATGATTTGTGAGTTTTGGTATCCGCAGGGCTTGTACTTTTTGTTATCTGAGGGCCATGCAATGCCCGTTGTACTGAAGTTGTATGTGGCTTGACTGTTCATCAGTGTCATATTGGAGGCGGTATCTAGAAAAAGAGAGTGAGTGCTAGCATATATTGATGGATGTATATTATGACCATTACCATTAAACAATGAATTTGCAATAAGACCACAGGGATAAATGGTGGTGCCATTTGGCCCTTGAGCAAGAGGCGTGCAATCCGAGGCGCCTGCATTAATCTGCTTACCCAGCAATTGGTCCGCATCAAAGCTCTTTATATACTGCCGATGGTTGTGATAAAAGTTGGTCAATCGATAATACATGTAGATGGGGCCCTCCATCGTGGTGGGTATCGTAAACTCGATATTACATCGTTTGATGGTGAGATTGTTTGGGTTTCCCCATGATGCATCCAAAAAGTTGCTCACATTCTGATAGTGAAAAGTGGGCGCGTCCACCGTGACGTTTTCAGAGAATGTGTATTCATATTGGTCGGTGCTGAGTGGAGTTGCTTGGGCATAATCTCCACATGTAGAGTAGTCAATCATGAGTTCATTAACCTACTACCACAAAGGAGTATAAGTCATGAGTAAGACAAGATGTAGGTGCCTTACCTTTCCATTGTTCCAATAGAGTAAACCACCAATGGGTGCGAAAATGATGCCAATAATAAAAAAGGCTGGAATGACGACTTTGGGTCTCAGCACAGGATCCCAAGCGGGTAGTTGCTGTTGTCTAAAGCGATCATCTAAGAATGAGGTATGAGTATTGCTTATATTGTACCACTGCTTTCTTCTTATTCAATACCCTTTGGTCTCCGAGATTTCTTTTCTTCTATTTCAGACATAACAAAAGAGAACAAAAAGTAAATAAAACAGTTGTTGTACAGACGGGGACAAGAGGGAAAAAGCACAGTAGGTGTGGTAGTACTAATCACGTGTAGTAGCCCTTTTTCACTTAGTATCGGGCCAATACATTATGCGGCGTAATACACGAATAGATATGTAGTAAGATGTGTGTAGATGTATATATTCTTCCAGGCAAAGAGGTCTGGTCTACCCGTTGAATATGCTACAATGCCCAATTGAATGTAAGGATGTCCATATATGGTATATAATAGAGTCATCAGATATAAATATTCATGTAAAAAACTCGCTGAAATGAGCAAAGGCACATTCCATTGAATGAATATAATACCTTGATTTGACAGCAATCTAAAAATATAAATATACACGAATAGGTATTATCACTTTTATCCAATAGAGAGATAGACGCCATAAAAACACATTTGATGGCTTTTGATATGATGGATGACGAATGAGATGGCTCTTATTTTTTGATTGCAGCAAAAAATAAAAAATAAAAAAAAAGGGTTTTTTTTATTTTATCTTATTTTTCTTCTCTTTCTTTATCGTTTTTTACTCTACAAATGACACCCGCAGAAACCTTTGAAAAAGGCGTCGAATACCGTTTGGCCGGTAATGCTTCCTTCAAAGAACAGAACTGGAAATTAGGTAGTTTTCCAACAACTTGATTACCATGATTGCCATTCTTATTCCCCCTTTTTTATTTTGACAACAAAAGCACTTTCCAACTATTACAGTGCCATCCTTCACCTCAAAACCGTGGGTGGTCAGCAGGAAAAGGAAGAATATAAAAAAAAGTCTGAAGAGCAGCTCGTGTTGATTTACAACAATATGTGTGCAGTCTTTTCAAAGCAAGATAAATGGGACCGCGTTCTTAGTTATGCTAAAAAAGTAATATATAGTTATCAGTCAAGTATGTGTTCTCTGATGATAGATGATGATAGGCTGAGGAATTGGATCCTGAAAATGTAAAGGCCAAATTCCGTCTTGGACAGGCTTATTCAAGAGCTGGTGACTTGGAAAATGCAAAGAGCTACTTGACCCAAGTACAAGAGAAGAACCCCAATGGTATGGATGGAAAAAAAACAAGCTTTTTTATTATATAAAATATATTAACAAATGGATATATAGATCCTCTTGTAAAGTCAGAATTGGGAAAACTGACCACCGAAGAGAAGAAGAGCGAAGACAAACAAAGAGCTATTTATCGTGCAATGATGACAAAGTTTGCTAGCGATTCATAAAAAAAACATAATGTACTATTTTCTTTTCTTTTCTTTTTTTTTTTTATGCTGGCATTTCAGTCAAAGCCATTGTCATCAAGAATACAACAAAAGCTGTAATGACAGTGGCAACAATGTAGCCAAACCAACCCTGTCCAACCCATAATAAACGTTTGACAATTTGTCTTTGGTTTCTAAAATAACTATATATCGAGTAGATAAAGCAGGTGAAACCAAGTCCGATGAAGATGTAGGAAACTATTCTTGCATTTAGAGAAACGGCGTCTTTTGTCCAGGGCAAAGAGTAGGAAGGGGCAAAATTCTTTGTTGGCATATCCAGCAAGGTCATGAATCCTGTTTATAGGAAAATAGTGGTTATGGTGGGTGTGTATGGCTTTTATTATGAGGGCGAGCTTACCAACAAGTGATAAAGTGGTGCCTGTTCGAATCCAGGTCAGTAAATTGCGCTCATTGGCAAGGTGGTCTCTTGGGTCTGGTCCATCCACAACTGTGTGAACAGACAAGTCCAAATATTTAAACACAGTCGAGCATTTATCATTATTGCACAATATAAACTGTTCGGGTGCATTGAGTTCTTCATCCATTTTGAACAACACTTGTATGCTAACAAATAAGGGGGAGAAGGGAAACAAGAAAACAGAGAAAAAAAAGAGAGAAAAAACACATACAAACAATATTTAAGGATAACGTGACATTAAAGTGAAACAGCCAAATCAGTCACCATCACACGATCAAAAGCTCGATCCTGAATGCAAAGTAATAATAAAAGGGGAATTGCAAAAAGGAGGTTTTTCATTATCAGATATATTCCTGCCAACTGCAACTGCAATTGCCCGCAAGTGTTTGGCTCTATCGTTTGACTATGCAGCCCAGCTGATTACCGATCAAGTAGAGAGAAAGGGGAGGATATGTTTAAGGGTGAACTGCTTTCACTCTTTCTCCCAAAATACCATCATTGTTTTCTTATGTAAATTCAAAGCTATAATGGACCTTTTCTCTTCTTTTTCTTTCTGCTTATGCTTCTTTCAATAAAATGATATTCCCTCTTCTTCTTCTTCTTCTTTTTATAGTGGCAAATGTCGAAGCAGGCATTTTTATCAAGGCAAAGCAGCCAAATATACTCCAAGGTTTTAATTTAAACAGTTGTCTATTTATCTTAGAACAAATATCTCACAAATACTATTAGATGCGGTTTGGCTGTATTCTAACGCTTCAGCCATCACCTCGGTTGCCCAGGACGTACCAGGCAACAAGTTCTCCAGCCATGTCTATCCTTTCAACAATGTACCGGAGCCTCACGATAATAGTGCGGTGGGGATACTATATAACCGAGATGATTCATGCACACCTCAAATCGCTCAATCCATTCCATATCCTTTTTACACTGATAACCTCAACGCAGCAAAGGTACCCAAAATTGCACTTGTGAAAAAACAAGGCAACTGTACCATCACCACAAAGATACTGAATGCCCAGGCGGATGGTGCTATTGGTGTGATCATCTACAACGACCAGGATATCACAGATGTACATGACAAAGCAGATGTAACTTGAACTCTCATCTTGATCGATGCTTTTTTTTTTTAATTGTTTTAATTTTAGGGAGTTTTGCCTGATCGTGGCATTGAAATACCTGCATACTATGTTGATCATACTGTAGGCGATGAACTCTTGTACCAATTAAAAAAAATGGCGGGCGTGCCCACCGCCAAAATCGCCACTTTTGATAACAGCAATCTCACCACTCGTATTTCGGTACGAGTGGCTTTAATGCCAGCCGATGATGTGAAACCAACAGCGTGGGAACTCACTTTACTAGTCGTACTTGTCATTCTAGGCACAAGTATCATCTTTTCAGGTAAACAACAGATTCTAGATGGTCCATCCTTTGACACTAATACCATCTTAGTGATTACCCATATTTATTTGATGAAGCGAAATCGTCGTCTGCATCAATCGGTCGAACGAAACCGTGGACAGGGCAACTCACGATTACAATCCAAGTCACTTATATCCTATGCCAGACTCTATCAATTCCCCACACGTACAATTGATAGTCTACCGAGTGAAAAGGAACAAAAGGTGATTGAGAGTGTGATTAATGAACAGCAGCAGCAACGACAGTCTCGACTATCCTTGTTTAAAAAAAAGAAACCCACTATTCTTAACATGGAACAACCTGTCAACCACATGTGCGTTGTCTGTTTGGAAGCTTTTAAAATCGGAGATCAAGTGCGTAAATTACCTTGTAACCATGAATATCATTGTCTTTGTATCGGTAATATACAGATCAATGTATCATTATATGTTATTAAATGGTCCCTTTATAGATCCTTGGTTGACAGCCAAATCAAGTGAATGTCCACTCTGTAAGTTTGACTGCTCAGACCCTAAAAAAAAAGTAGTGGATCCTGATGACTTGATTGCTACTGCTGCTGCTGTACCCGGATTAAAAGGGAAATCCCTTCGATTCTATCTTGGTATGAAGGCCAAAACAAGACGCCACCAGGTAAATCCATCGACAGAGGTGCATGAGGATGCTACGCCGCCATCACCTGGATTTAGAGCGGCTGTAATGGCTATTGAGTCGATGGAAAATCAAAGAACCCGAAATCTTGAGCAAGCGCAAAACGATACCACAGATCAAGAAGAGAAAACACCCGCTCAAAATGAGGGCCAATCAAGTGCAGAGCCTCAAAAAGAGAAAGACAGTGCTGTTCAAGATACGGATGCATCCAATAAACGCATATCTCAGCACGTACAAAACAATGATCAAGCAGAGCATTGTGATACTGATGTTGCGTCTCTTTCACTTTGTTCTATTGATTTAGGCGGGCTCGACTTTGATATTAATAAGTAATTTATATATATATTTTATATTTTAGTAAGCTAAAAATTTTATAACCATAATATATTATATTAAACTCAATACCTATTCAATAAATTCATCATTATTAAAAACATGATTGATATATATACATATCTTTTTTGACAGTTTTAAAAGCGCAATGATATAACAGCTTATTAACATTAAACGTGCTGTTAATAAATGTTGACAACAAAATAATACACCATTTTACTAATATAGTATTTTTTGGTTTGTTCTTTTTTTTTTT
>VCJI01002456.1:39336-52544 GCA_024139395.1 Backusella morwellensis
AACCATATAGAAAAAATGTCATCTTAGTATTCAATGCCCAAGTGTTTTTATCTCTTAATTAATTCCCCATGTATATTTAGATATTTAATATTTTGCCAATAAAACTAGTCTTGTTGATTACAATGGAATTCAAAGAACTATTGTATATGTACTACTGTCATTCCGTACCAATATAGACCGTTTAGAGGGGCTAGGAATGACGCAAAATACGAGAATAAAAAAGTTTGGAATAGTTTATTATGTCAAACTAGTTTACCAACCTTTTATTTTAATGGTACGTTTAAGGTTTTGGACTAATTAAAATGAGCACTTGCAATGTAAATGTTCACTCTACTTGATTAAAATCAAACTCATACAATGGGCACTGTTTTTTTACACTTGATTTTTTGGGCAGGCGTTGCCATTACTTTTAAAAGTATAGAACCAATAACTGTAGACTTTATGCGACGTGCCTCATAAATGCATGGATCATAAATGCAATAACTATTTAGTAACAGGTTAATAAAAAAAAAAAAATTCTCGCTCAATTTGATTTTTTTTTATTGCAAATAGAATCAAACCAGTTGTTCCACAAAATTAATGAGCAAAAAGACAAGCATGATAAACAGCTAAGCAAATAAGCCTCTGTTGCCTTAAAAGGCTCTGTCATTTTGGAAAAGAGACATTGGTAACCAACCCCGATTCGTTTTGCTTAATAAAGCGAGAGCATTTAATAAAAAGTTAAATTACAAATGTATATATTTGGTTATAATTGACTCGTGAACAATATATAAAGCTAATTTAGAACAATAGCAACACGTCAGCCTTTTGCTTTATTATATACATGTTTTTATTCTTGCTTTCTAAAACGCTATCCTAAAAATAAGTATATGCCTTTTCTCCTTGCGCTGTGTTCGTTTATAGTAATTTTACAATTAACATCATGCTATTCTTATTGTTTATTTCGTATATTTAGTTCACTTTTGTGAAAAATTATTAAGTGTCAATTTTTTAAAAAGTGTAACATTGCGAAAAAGTGGCTTTTTTTTATTATTTACCATCCCTTGCTGGAAATACTCCGCTTACTTTTTTTATACTTTTTTTATATATTGTGGGTAGTGCATTTGTCATGCTGTCATTAGTCAAAACAAGTCGGGTGTTACTACCATGTCAAGCTGCCTATTACTCTACTTTACCTAAACAAGCTTCCGGAAAGTTCACAAGTAATAAGCTGATTACACAACCTGTTGAAGGTAAACTCAACATTCAGCAAACATTGGTGTACATTGGTAAGCTTATTATTAAAGAAACTATATTTCATAAAGAAGGGCCCCTAAATCCCGGCCGTGTCATAAAGGTCCTTTTGCAGAGACAATGAAACGATATAAAATGACGGCCTCTTTCTTTGGATTGTGTGGTATTTTCGCGGTTCCTGCGTTGCTAAGCACCGGCCAAGCACCGGCGCTGAGCGTGGCATTAGGTAAGAGGGGAGAGTGGCATGATTTGTGTGTTTTATTTTTGTTGATTTATATATTGTCGATATTGAAAAAAAGCGGGTATATCTTCCATCTCGCCCGCATTGTTTGTCCATTGGTACACAACTGGATATGTCACAAAGTTAATTGTGTATGATGATGTCAAGACGGTGGAGAAGGAGCGTCGACGACCCAAGGAGATCCAAGACAAGTTCATTGGATTAGAGACCATCTCATTCTGGGGAAACTTTAAAGAGGACAGCATGTGGATGTCCCAATTGAGATATCGTTCAACACCCAAGGGTATTACTTGGCAGCAGCGAACAGGCGCAAAACGTGTTTATACTTTAGAAAGAGAAATTGTGGAGGCAGATCCTTTCTTAAAGGGCATAGCTGATCGCATTCAAAAGACAAAAGCATGACATCATTTATCAACTTATATTCATTTTCGCTTTTGATTGGACTGGATCGCTTGGTTGAGTTTGAAGGGGGAGGTGAACAATTGTTAAATATGACTTTGTAACAATAAAAAATAATAATAAAAAGAGCAAAAAACTTTAATTGCCAGGCTACTATTTCTTTTGCTATTTTTATCTCTCTCTTTCTCTTTTTTTTCTCTTTCCTTTTTTTATTTTTTTATTTTATTTTATTTTATCTTATTTATTTATTTTATATCTTTTTAATAATACTCTCTAATACTTTCAGTAACGATGCAAACAGAACGCAGCTCTTCCATTGTCCCTTCCGCTACCAACACTCGACCTAGACGTCGACCCTCTCATATTAATCTTTCCAATGTTAATAATAATGCTCTCAACACCGACTTGTTATCGCCTCGTACGCCACGATCCATTACTAAATCAAGACGTTCGTCCGTTGTCGCCGAACATGTCCAGGAAGTATTTCAAAGTGAATCCCGTTCGTCCTCAAGAAGAGGAAGTCTCGTCAACACGCCTGCCCAGCCATGGCCTCCGTTATTGTCTGACAGCACCAATTCCTATTTCCAAGATATGATTGCACAGGACGACGAACAAACCAACCCAGAAGCACCTTGTTTAAGAGCTCGCATGTCGTCGGAAGACATGCTTTCCAATGTTTCGGGATCCAATGCTTCAGCAAACCGTGCTCGCTCTTCATCACTCACCAGTTTGCTTGGATCCGCCCACATTGTCAATTTACCTAGCTTCGATGTCCACACCTTGTATAAATTAAAAACCACCAAAACATCCAAGAAGCTCGACCACTTTTTTGGAGAACATGCACCTCATGATATTTGTATAAAAGAAATTAGAAAGGAGGGCCTTAAAGCCATTTTAGAATCAAAGTCGCCCTTATGTTATTTCCTTTATCATTTATTGCAAGAGTATAGCAGTGAAAATTTGGTAAGTTCTATATATATATACAACATAAATAAATAAATGTATTAATAAATAGATTGGGATTTCTAGTTTTTCTTTATCGAGTTAGAGCAATATGAGACATTCACTTATATTTCGCTTGTCCAACAGCTTGCCACTGCCCAACACATTTATAATACTTACTTGACTAGGAATAGCTATTTTGAGGTTAATTTGGATGATAAAGTGCGTAGAACGGTCACACAAGCACTTGAACAAAAGAATGCCAAAAACTGCTTTGACACTGCCAAACGTGCTGTCTATGCCCTTTTAGAATCAAGTTTTATGCGTTTCCAGAGTACAGAAGTATTTCAAGAAATGGTAGCCAATTGTGGTGAGTCATATATAATTAAAGAAATGACAATCATAGGTTGAACTTGATAATTAAAATAACTTTAAAATAAAAATAATAGGTGAATTAACTACACATTATGATGAAAAGGCTAGAACTGCTGCCGTCAACCGTTTACTCTCCTATGTTGAGCGCGAGCACGAATTACTCTATACAAACCCACATACAGACTCTCCCGTCTTCCAAAGTATTGGTCAAACTACAAAGAGAAGACACGAATTAATTAAATCCATGATTCATGAATTCTGTCGGACTTTGGTCGGTGTAGAATTTAATTATTATCGCCCCGATGATAATAATGTTGTCCCACCTGAATTAGACCAATCACCAAAGGGAAATCCAGAAACTTCTCCAGGCACAAAATTCCGCCCTTTCGGGAAAAAGAAATAACCTTATTATTTACTATGATCCTCTCTTTAATAACCATTTCATTTATAAGTAATCATTAGAATTTTTTTTTTATGTTTTTTCTCATTTATATAAGTACTTTTTTATGCCATGCTTTTTTTTATCACCACGAAATAAAATTATTAAGATATAGACTTACAAAAAAATATGCTAGTTTTTATCAATGTTATCCAAAAAAGAACCTTAAAAGGAGATAGCTTTGTAGTCCCTTTTTGACACATGTTGATCAATTATGCTGTAACATCACACTGTATTTGACAATGTTATTAATATCTATTTTTAATTTTTCAATTTCACATGTGTGCTTCTTTTATTTTACAGTGCTTCCACTCACAATTTTGCCGGTTTTTTGAAAACTCCGCCCATTCTTTTTGAATACAATATTAACTTGATATATATTATTGCATAGTTTAAGATTTAAAAATAACATAGAGAAGGATGCTTAGATCATTGCTTCTAATCTCAAGCAAGGTTAATATTGGGCAATTTTTTTAATATTTATTATATAAAGCATGAAAGGGATTTTAGCGCCGTGTTTGTTTGTAATAATAAATAGATGTGGTATTAGATAAAGGTGAAAGGGTTGGTACAGCACATGGGAAAGAATCACTGGCCATTCGTTTCCTTTAGTTCTTTTGTTTTTCCTAAGAGAGTAGTAGTTATCTAACGAGCTCAGTGAGATTGACAGGCCTCTTCATCAATGAAATCAACAACTCTATTAGTGTTGGGGCTAAATGAACAAAAAGAAATAGCTTGTTAAAGATCGCATTTTCTCTGAAGATGTAGTGTGCATGATGTGTTTTCATGGCGTCCTTTTTTAAGCATCCTTTAGTAAAAACATGGTGGCGCATGCTGTGTTATTGTTTTTTTTGGCCGTGCGAATAGCGTACAGCAATAACTGATTAACTCGCATCCTTGATAATTTTTGGCTCTGTGCTGACTTTACCACCCAGAATTCTCAAAAGTCTTGAATAGCAGTTATAAACAACCATTAACATTTATTATGCATTTAATTATTATGTTGCAATTTAGTTTATATAAGCATTGGTATTAAAAGCAATTGAACTCCAAGTTCATTGATTTTCTATTTAATGAAACGTCCAAAAAAGTATCACATGGAAAGTCTTTTTTCTTTAGGCTTATCAATTGAGGAATAATAGAAAGACATTCTCATTTGCTTTCTTTATTGGTTAAAAGCCAATACATTTTTAGCCCCAGATCGATCGATCGATCGTGTTTCTTGAAAATTAATGAATTTTCAAATGGATAATTGTTCAAAAACATATCCTATACAGTGATTTGAAAAACATGGATGATAATAGCGATGCTGCTTTAAGTTTATTAAAGACTTTCGAAAAGAAATTCATGTATTCCTGTCTACAAGAGACCAGCGTCATATTTTAAGACCCCAAAATCAAAAATACCTACTACTTTGCACTATCAATTTATTCTTCAGTGTTTGCGGTACCATGTTAAATCAAAAATGGGAAACTAGTTGATATGCACGTTTATAAAAAAGCAGTTTAAAAAGGACTAGTTTCTCCAATTAATAACATTTAAGATCATAAAACAAAAATAGGTTCTTTGACCTTTTAAAATGCAAATTAGGAGGGTCTTTCTTTTTTTATTATAATTGGGATATTTTACTAGGTAAACAGGTCTTATTATTTTTTTACAAGCGTACAGGTAGGCAATGGTTTTTTCCATCTTTATTTATTTGATCTGTTTTATTTGCAAGTATTTATCATATTTCTTACAGATATCATTGTATTATCAAATTTGAAAGTAATAAGGCATTGGATTTTTTCACGTTTATTTTGCTTTATCTATAATCCAAGAAGGAGAACTTATTTTATTTGACTCACTTATCAGGTATGTTTATAGATTATATAATTACCCCTTTATAATTCACAACCTATATATGTATTCCTTTTGTAAACATTTTTCTTTTATTTTATTTTATTTTCTTTTTTTTAATTTCTTTGTTTCTATAATATAAGCTTGCAGATATAAATCGATGGATTATGACTACTTTCAAATACCAATAAAGTCTTCTGACGACAAAGAGAGGTACAAGTCAAATCACCTTCTGTATCAATCCAATTAAACGTTTCTGTATAGTTTTTCTTCTGAAGATAAAAGCTCTCTTAAATATACTACCATTCCTCATAAATCATGGCTGGAATGGAAAAGACCATCATTTTTAACACATCTGTCGACAGCATATACCCATAAACCAAGTTTAATACTGCTCGAGTCATCGGAAAATGCTATAAGCAGAGGACCTCTGCTCTGTGCCAAACAGATAAAAGTAAGGAGCGGTATAAAAACGCTATACTGGAAAGAGTATGAGGCGCTCCTGTCCTCTTCTCAACTGGAACTTCACTCTTTAGGCAACAAGGTAATAAAACATTCTTCCTATTGAGATATATATCTAAAGAGAGTGTTTTTTTAGAGACATGCTATTTTTAAACGTAAACGCATTTTATCATGGAATGACTCCTCTGAACCGTTCCAACTCTCTCTCATGTCATCAATAGACTTTTCATGGAAATTGGAATCCAAAACAGCAATATTTTACTTTCAGGCTGAAAATGCAACCGTGGCCCAGGCATGGTATCGTGCCCTGTATAAAGTGCTTCCCACTTGCTCAAAGCATCCGCTGCCATTGTATGTGGACCTCTGGGTTCCTGAATTATCCAATCAGATCTGCATCCCTCTCGAGTCGCTTGAAAGCAATGAAAACGCTGAGCTGATCAAGGTTAGAGAATCCGCCTTGACATTGCTACATCGGCATGGTTGGAAGCCGGACCATTGGAACAGTCGAACAGTAGGACTTTGCTGGAATAATGATAGTGAGATTAATTGGGTGCTTGTACCAAACCAGTTAGAGCCTTCATATCTTATTGAGCCTAGATTAATTGAAAAAGTAATGCCACTATTTTAAAGCAAAAAGAGGGGGTGGTGGTTATTGAAGGAGAGACATTTTTTGTTTTACTTAATATCTGCTTTTCTTTAAGACATGCCGATTAGAACTAAGATATTATCAAGGAGATACACCAACTGCTCCAATTCCAAGTTTCTACAAGCCTATTTACGATACAAATAGCAAAAAGACTCAGATGGTGACGTTATTCGATCATTATTTACTGGTGCAAAAACCAGAGGCGCGAACCTGGAAAAACTGTTATAAGCCAGTCGAGCCAGATCAGGATCATGTACTAAGCTCAGCAAAGTACGCGTTTGATTTATTGCATCATGACGAAAAAGAATCGTTTCCTTTTATAAAGTATGAACCTTCATTAAAACTATCAAGGCAAATAAAGGTAAATCTCATAGCGATCTATTTTCAGCTTTTTTTTTTCTTAATCTTACATTGTTCAAGATATATTAGAAATCAGGTGTTTTATATGTAAAATCAACTGATCGATGCACCTTTGAGCAGCGCACTTGTTTATTGAGCACAGACGGTGTTTTGGGAGTTTTCCAGACTAACCATACAAAAGAGGTAACTGTGAAACCGCACTATTATATCTATAGTGGAGAATGCTGTCGTTATATAGCTGGGCTACCCTCTCGGTGGGCGTGTCGAATGTTTGAGGACGGCCTTGAGGCATCCTCTGATCCACCTTACCAATGCGCGTTCATCCTTCGTCAGGAAAAAGAGTATATCTTTTTGGCCAGGAATGTCAAGGAAAAAGAACAATGGCTTCTGGCACTTGTAAAACAGTAACTTTGTCAACAAGTTGAAACACTGTTTTTTGCTTTATTGTTTATGATCATTTAATAAATGAAAAACTTTATTACTAAAAATATTTTTTTTGCTAAAGTTAAAAAAAAAAAGAGCATAAATGTATATAAATATTTACAAGATCATGTTGAGCATAGGATTACAAAAACAAGAGAAAAGAAAATGAAATGAAAGGAGGGTGTCTATACAAAAAGGTATTTACGAATGAAAAATGGAAGTAGCATAATAAGGAGCATAAGACAGAGTCATTTGAGAAGATTTCAAATCAACGTTAGTCTGGCGGCGACGATGTGTCACGTTTGACGGAACACCATTCCGAACCGAGAATTTTGATTGTTTCATGTGAGTTGACTTTAAATGCTTTCGAAGTGATCGTGAATGGAAATAGGCTTTTTCGCATCCAGGCACAGAGCACAGATAGGGGCGTATGTCTGAATGTGTCTTGATATGTGTACTTAGTGAATCAGGGCGAGAAAATGCCTTATTACAACCTAACAAAAACGGTTGTTATTTTTTGATATTGTTTGTTTATATTATATATATATATACCTGTTATTGTGCAAATAAAAGGACGTTCGCCTGTGTGTGTTCTCATATGATTATGCATTTTATGTCTTTTCATAAAGGGTTTTTTGTTACGCAAACAATTTCTCCACTCACAAAAGTAAGTTGCCTAGAAAAAAAAAGACAAAAAAATATTTATTTAGCTCCTGAATAATATTTTGATTTGCTAAAGTGTACCTTTCCACTACCAATATGACTATCGCAGATATGAGTCATTAGCTTATCCAATGTCGGGGCTTTTGCGTCACATGTGTCCCACTGACAAGAATGTAGATTATTAACCTGATCGTTATCCTCATCCTTATTTGTTTGGCTTGAAAAAGTCGATGGTTGGTAACTATTCATCAAATCTATGATGATGAGGAGGAATTAGTTGACAAGAGAAAACAAAAAACAAAAACTTTTGTTTTCTACAAGTACCATTTGATGGCCTAGACTTCTTTTCCATTTCAAGTTGAAGCACTCGTTCAATCAGCTGTTCTCGTGACAAGTTAGCTAAAGGTGCGTCTTCAGAGCGAGTAGTAATAATAGACTGGTTCTGAGTTTCCAGAATCCTATGATGTGTCATTCCTGAAGATCCAAAGGAAGTATCGGCTTCAGGATATATTTTTTCTAGCAACATCATCTGATCTTGATGCTATGATTTTATTAAAATGTCAGTGCGTTAGTTGAAGGTTAATTTTATTTTTGTTATGCTTTTTACAAGACATATAAATATAAATAATTGATAAACATACCGAAAGTGACGAAAAACTTTGAGTCTGATTTTCTGAAAATGCACTTGACAATAAATCAGAGTCCACCTTACAACTGGGAAGATAAATCGATGGATAACAGCTTTGATTATCACATAAATTCAGATCCTTAAGCATGTTGTCTTCGTCTGGTGAATGAAGTAAAGAAGTGTAACCAAATGGTGGGTATTTGTTATTGCTAATTAGGTCAGACAATTTGGTGTCAGGAGTATGGATATCAAGAGATGAGCAATCTGAATCACTATTGGGGATAGTAATGGATGGAGTATAAGACTCATCAAGTGCTTGTGTCCAATCAAGGCTGGAAGGCTGATCCTGCAGCGGGGAAACTATATCCAACAGAAAGAACCCTTAGTATCTGAACTTTAAAAAAACAAATGTGAATTTACCTTGCTCTATGCATGAAAGAGGTGAAGGATAGACAGTATTTGCGTAGGGCTGGGTATGGTGAATAGAAAACAAAGAGGTTTGGACTTTTAATTCTGGTGAGTTGGTATTATAAGGCATTGTAGTGTGAATGACAAGGGGATAGTGATTGTTGTAAGTGAATGCTATAAAAATAATATAAGGGAATGGGTTATATAACAAATAGAGCTCCAGTCAACTAAAATACAGAAGAGAAAAAAAAAAGAAAGAGAGAGAGAGAGAGAGGTTGTTTATATTTGAATTTAAATAAAAAATCTCAAGTTTTATTTTTTTATGGAAGTTAAGTTCAAAACTGAAGAAATAAAAAGCAGGCTTTTCTTTCTTCTATAATTAATTTCTTGCATTTTTACTCGACACTGTCTCTCTCTTTTTGGAACAAGCATCATCACTTTGGATTGTCAAAAGACCTACTTTGAACAAATTACGAAAAAAACAATAGTGAAATGAAGCGATTAAGGGAGAGTAGTCAAATTAACAAACATGTGCCATTTTGTAAAGTAAATTTTTATGAAATTCGTGTCACCTTTAAACCCAAAGCAGAAATGGGGCGACTCTCCCCTCTCAGTGATACGCTTCTGTAATAACATGTCTTTTTTTAATAATGATATCATATTTCATTTCACATGTGCCCTGATCACCCAATATTTTCCTCTCTTTTCACATGAATTTATTGTAGAGACCAATGGTTGAGGCCCATTGTGCCTGTTTAATTATCTTACTTATATTGTTTTATAGTGTTAATTATGAAGGGTGATGATATCCACATTCTTTTTGTTCTAATTTTTCTTATGGGCGTTTCTTATTCCCCCCAACAATAGTGCCATACAAAATATGGCAATGAATAAAACAATAAAAAGATCTATATTTATCCCATATTGAAGAAGAGCGACACGTGGTGTTGTGATACACTTATTGATTCCAATGCTTAATATAACAGCTTTTTTGTAGTGTGATTATATTTCATTCTTACAAGTATCGCTATGTTTTTACTTTTTTGTTTATTCGCTCGGTTGTTCATTTTTCTTTTCAAATTAAAAAGAGAAAAAGAAAACAAACTATAGTTGAACAAAGGCTTGTTTTAAAAAAGGAAAAGAGCCGAGATACTTTTGATAGATTTACATTTGTATTTTCATCTGTTACACTCTTATTCATTTCGAGTAAAATGATATTGAGTAGCATATTTCCTAAAATCATCCGATACTCTCTTGTTCGAGTCAAGTATTTTTTTAAAAAACCTAATTGCAATGGCAATTAACTTCTATCAGATGATAAGACTCTCTTTACTCATATATCCTCCTTTACTATACAATTCACCAAATGACACTTGCATAAAAAAAACGTGGTTCAAAGTCCTACATATACCCCTTTTTGATGCTGATCTCACGCCAATCCTTTCTGTTTTCTACCAATAATAATCAGAGTTCTAAACGATTGCTCAGCATTTTTTTTTGTCTGCAATCATAACACAGGGAACGTAAAAAAAATCACGTTTATCAACTTGAGAAAATCATCCAATATGCTTTTTGAACAATGACAAAGGATTATTAGTATACCAACAATAAGTGGCGAGCTACGGTTAACCAATCGATACAACAATAACAAGTAAGAACTTGTCAATAAATGGTATTTCATCACTTTCCTTTGTCAGCTTTCAGAAAACGAGTCTTTGTTGAATATGAAAAGTAGCCTGTTCCATCTAAATACTAAAGAATTGGCAATAACAAATAACGAGGGTTCATTTAGTTGTTATACTATACGGTATAGATGGTTCAATATATTCATAAATCAAACTTACATAGAGGAGCAATACTGTTTTTCTGTTTGTTATTTCCAATTTTGGAGAGCCTCAAAGTTTATCACTCATTTAGGATTTTCAATGGCGGAAGGTCAGTTTTCAGATCATCAAAAATAAAAGTTGGCTTATATATGAAAGCAATGGTAGCATATGATATGATTTAAGCTTTAGAGGACCCAACTCCTGGTACCTCAACTTGGTTCTGGTGGCACGTCAAATTGCTGACATTATACAAAAGCCTTTGCTGATCCAAAATGACATAGAATATATTTTTAAGAGACCTTTTTAATATTTTTATTTTTTGATACAAACAATAGGATCAACAAGACCTATCTATTTCATTGAGAATTGTTTTGAACACTTAATATATTTAAATTAAAACAAGAATTTATCAAAACTAAGACCATTTAAAGAGCAGAAGCACCGGTAATAATATCAACTGGTAATAGGAAAGAACAGAGAGTGTTAGTAAATCCAATATTCAATGTATGAAATGTAATAAAATAAAAAACTTACTCAATTCGTTGGTAATAACGGCTTGACGACCACGGTTATAGGTCATGGTCAACTTGCTGATCATCTCACCAGCGTTCTTGGTAGCGTTCTCCATAGCAGCACGCTTGGCACAGACCTCAGCGGCGTGACCCTCGACCATGGCCCAGTAGAGACCGTTGGCGAAAGAGAATTCTTGGAGGTTGGCAAGGACATCATCCTCGATTTCGTAAACAGAGAAGTTGGGGGAGCTCTTGAAGGCGGCCTCGGAGAAAGAGGTGATGGTATCAGCTTCGTAAGAGATGACAGAGTTGAATTTGTTGTAGATAATCTTGGCGTTATCGAATTCAAGTTCGGATTGACCAATAACATCAACGATGGAAGAGGCTTCCTCGAAGGTGGGGACGCTCTTACCGACCTGGTTGAAGGAGATGGCAATGTTCTTACGGACAGCACGGCTCAATTGGGCCTTGGGCTTGTCACCAATAACAACAAGGCTGGACTCGGGGGACTCCTGAACAACTCTGCGGGCAGCCTTGGAGACGCTGGAGTGGACACCACCGCAAAGACCACCATCGGAGGAAGAGGCGACGAAGAGGGACTTGGCATCATCAGCAGGCTTGGTTTCAGCGCTGGCGAAAAGGGCTACAAAATGTGTCAATAGCTTTGTTTTTTTTCACTTGACCCCCTCCCCTTCCCCTTGATTTGAACTTCAGTTCAATAATTCCGTCTCTATATCGCTACACCCCTCACACACCCACACTTATTCAAGGCATGATACTTTACACTGAGAGGCAGAGCCAAAAACACGGGCAGCTTCCATACTACGCTGGGCCTTGGTGACCTTGGTGGAGGCAATCATCTTCATGGACTTGGTGATCTTCTCAATGTTCTGAACAGACTTCAAACGTTGCTGAACTATGTAATAGAGTAGGTTTAGAACGCTGGTTCATATAGAGAGTGTTAATGTGGTTGGTAAGCTGATGTTTTACCTTCTTTCAAGGTGGCCATGTTACGGGCCTGAACAGCCTTGCTGTAAATGAAAAAGACATTGAGTACACATACAACAAGGCACAATACAACAGTGCTTACCTGACGGGAGCAGCGGTGGGACGGGCGATGCGAGAAACGGTGGATAACATTTCTAATATATATTCCTCGAGTCACGAACAGATAGGGGTGAATATAAAAAAAAAGAGGCAATGCCACTTTATTTTTTGAAAGCTTATAATAGAGAGGACTGGCCCCACCCCCGAACAAAATTCGTTACGTCACGTAAAATGAGCTGCGATTCAATTTTCAGGGAGACTGCGAAAATGAAAAATACTCTGTTTTATATTTCTTTTGCTCTTGTTGTTATTGTTGTCATTAACAACTGCTTTTGGTCATCTAGTTTGAGTTTTTACTGGCTATTTATCCAAAAATAACAAATACATTACTTCTCTCGTATGATTGGCTGTTATTGTTATTTCAAGTTTGATCTCTTCCATTCACGAATACCATATAGCTTAAAGCCACTGTCATCCTTGAAAGAAAAGCGTCCATGTAATTCGGCTAAACTTATAATCGATCTTTTAAGTTTACCCTTTCTTTTCATATCGAAATGCACCTTGTTCGCTGAAGACTTTTAAAAACTTATGCTCTCATCAGTATCGAATATTATAAACCTTTGAAAAATGGTGAATACTTCACCCCAACATGGGTGACCAGTAAATACATAAATAGATTGGTATATTTCTAAACATCTTGTGAGCATATGTGTGTTACAAACTTGTAGTTGTGGTTGAAAAAAAAAAAAAAAAAAATTTTATTAA
>VCJI01002456.1:59457-72302 GCA_024139395.1 Backusella morwellensis
TATGTATATTTAAACACAAAGTAGAATCAAAAGCAGAAAAGAGAAAAAAAAAGACAAAAAAATATTCCTTGGTGAATAATTATTATTATTTATCTGTGTAATTAGGTCGGCCCATTATTATATTTTGATCCAATGCCTATTTTGTAGATGAATGATAAAAAAGGAAGATCTCTGTTGTCGTTTATTTTAAGGGATGTTATGTTATGTCAGCGTCTCTCTTTTTTTTATCACTCCTGCTCTAATGTTCTGCATGAAAGTTTTATTATTATTATTACACGAACGCAAAAAAATAACTTAAAATATTTTAACTGCATGCACCCTTTAATGTAACATGTTTGTAATTCTTTTATTCCCATTACAATAGCATGGTATCACATAGAATTACGGAACATTGTCCTAAACGAGTGTACTTTATCACTTTGATTATCTAGAAAAGTAAGAAAATGTCAATTTGTGAGCATAGTATGGAATAGATAAAGTTGCTTAACTATTTATGCTAAGAGCACGCGTTTATTCAAGAAGTAAGCAAAAGGAAGAAATGGTGATTTGATCGTGTATATATATACATACCTTTTTTTTTTTCGTATATCAAAGGTTTTGAATCTAAAGTTAGCAACTTTTGTCTATACATAAGTCTCAAATAAAGGATAATTTAATTGGACTAAGATTTTGTTAATGTATCCCCTTATTTTTTTTTTCTTTTTCTATATTTGATATCGTTTCACGAAAGATCGCATATTTTGAAAAATGAAGGTGATCCAAAGTAATAATGTAAAAAATTTACTTCTTATATTGGAATAATAAAAAAACACGAATCAAGCAATCGGTTCTAGCAATGAAGGCTTTTTACCTTAGATATGATGAAACTTTCAATGTAAACCGGCTCTATAACCCCCCCTGTTCTTCCTACTTTTCTATCACCCTTCGACTACTTCTCCTCTTTTTAAATATATGTATATTCATTTGTGCGTGTGTGTGTGTATAGATTTATATATATATATACTACTTGTATTCACATCAAGAACCATTTTTGTAATTTAGAACTACATGTTTATCAATTACCAGTTACTTTAATATTATTTTTTTTTATGCTTTAGAAAATCTATTCCACCGTATTTTATTTTGCTGCGCTATATGCATTAGACAACGCGGATCATCTTATTTTTGTTCTATTTAACTCACTTGGAATTGAAAATTTGTGTTTTCTCCCTTTCCCCTTAGCATCTCAGTCAATGATATCTTGCCTATTACTTGTTAATTTAACACGTATATTACATTCCAGGTACTGTCGATTTATCATGCCTGTCAATAAAATGAGGACAAAAGATCTACAAGTCTAACTTTGTTTTGATTTGTTTTTATAGAGACAGGGGCTTGTAAACAATAAATCATGTCGAAAATCAAACATGAGACTACCTATCAATATTGATGCAGAGGATAAAATCAAATGGAATCGTTTTGGAAAATAGCTAGAAACAAGTTCCTTTCTTTCTTTCTTTGTTTGTTTGTTTGTTATTTGTTTATTTTATTTTTTCCTTTTTTTAAAAAAAAGGAAAGTATGGGGGATATAGTATTCCACAGGGCTGATCGTTCAGCCTTTTGATATCGATGTTAAAATACCTAATGCATCGCAAACGGGTTACATGTACATTAAAAGAGAATAGTGATATTAGGTCCTTCCACTGAATATCATATCTTGCATGATTAAGGGTAAATATAAAACAGAAGGTACAGATACACTTCTCCATTGCTCTGAGCTTTTAAAAAGTGTAGTTTTATATTACTGAAAAAAATCTTCCACATAGTATTACTTTATCTATAAATTACACTTACTTAAATTTTGACACCTCAGAAATAAACATTGGAATTACATGTAGATAATTTCTTCGGGGAAACAAATCCGCTAAACTCCAGATTCAAAGTCTACTTCTTTTCAAATGTCAATTTGATTATTCAAGTGCTGATCATTATTAAATTTACAAAAATATTAACACATATTATCAATTGTTACTCTACATACAGCTGTCAGCACAGATGAGACTGTAATAAGTAATATCATTAACAAAACCTCTATTAGCATTAAAGTAGTAATGATGCTAAATATTTTTTTATTTATTTGCTTTACAAATGTAAAGATTAAATTTTAAGAGATATACATGTACATTGTTTTATATATTATTATTTATTCTAATTTGGGGTGAGATGAAACATCATCTCCAATTCTCGATTGATTATGATGAGGTGCAGGATCAGCCCAATTGTTGTCGTGCGTACTTTGTTGGATCCAACCTTGATTATGCTCGGTATCCATATTATCATCAGTAGATCTCATTCGTTCTTCAATATTAAACTTGCTGTTAGTAGGCACAGGATTGTCGCTTAATTGAACACCTCTGTTATTAACTGGTATAATACCTAACGGAGATTCCATGGTTGATCCAGACAAGCCATTGTTGAAAGCAAGATGGGATCTGTAGCCAGCATAAGTAAGTGGCTCAGTCCCACTACTTCCAGATACATTGCTATATCGTCTTCTTCCGGCATCATTGTAGTATTCAGTTTCTTTGAAAATATCCAAACCATGGTTGTGCTCAGCAAATTTTGGGACTGGAAGGTTATTTTCTTTTGCAATATTTATACGACGTTCCATCTCGTATTCACTCCATTTCTTCATTGAAATAACACTACTATCGAATTTACCGCCTTCTCCCCCATGACCTTTATCCTTTGTTACACCTTCAACTTTACGAGTGTCTCCCCATGAAAAATCATCGAAATGCCAGTAAGCATAAGTGGGTAAGACGAAATTCCAGATAGGTAAACTGACCAAATATATCAACATCCAACCAACATAAACAATCTTTCGACTCGTCATTACAATTAATACAGCAGGAAGGCCAAGGATAAGTGCAAGTAGAATAAGCGGCATCGTGGCTGGTTTACCCATTATAGCAATAATAACTACATATAGCGTAAACGTAATGGCAGCAGGCAATGCAAGAGTACCCACTAATTCCATAAAAACAACAAATTGCATGGAGAAGCAGAAAGTGCCACACAGATCATTTACAAGCAATAGTTCAAATAAATTATGAATGGTAGAGTTAATCCATCGGCGGCGTTGTGAAAGCAAAACTTTAAATGAATCAGGGACAATAGTTTTACATCTAAAAATAAATTTTAGTACATTTTGGTAGGCGATCATTGTAATTAAGTAAACTTACACTGCCTGTGGAACAAACATCATCTTCCTGTTAGGGAATGTACGTAACATAAGAGTCGTCAAATAGCGATCCTCACCAAGAAGTAACAAGTTTTTCCTATGGAGTGTATCAACAACATTTTCAGAATAATGCTCTACAATATCCGGATTTGCTAAGATCGGAACCCAGTACCCGTTTGGTCCTTTGGGTGCTTTAATACGGTACATACAGAAACAACCAGGTAAACATGTAACACCACCAAAGATTGATTCGAAAGCCTTGGACTGATGATGGGAAATATAATATTCGAACACTATGAAGAAAAAAAGCTTTAATATGAAGTAACATATGTGTTTTATAGCCATGATTTACCTTGGATCATGCTGACCCAGCTGTCCTTTTTGTTTGCAATCTTTGTCTCACCACATAAACCTGAAATCTCTGGATCTTTTACTGCTGCAGAAATTAATCTTGAAAGAGCATCAGGATAAAGCTTTGTATCTGCATCCACCATAAGACATATTTCGAAACTATCAGCAGGAACACCTGTAATTCTCCAAATAGCGTTGAAAAACTCATACTCCATCATTGTCATACGTTCATCAAACATGACTTTTTGTAAAAATTGCATCAAAATAATTTGAGAATCACGTTTACCACGGTTACCAGGCTTGGGTTCATCCTGCTCTTCGGGAGCGCCACATTTCACGATGGTAATCATAGGAACCCTTGATTGTTGTTCAATAGGAACTGTTTCATCATCAAATTTGTAGAATCCTGCATAAACCTTGGCGCAGTTATTACGCTTGGCACCGTCACCGATAGCTACGTAAGGCTGGGGTTGAACCTCATCCGCAGGAACAATAAGATCACGCATCATACCAACACAAGTGTCAGGTGTCGACATAGTTTCACCACTACCAGTGATTAGACCATCACAAATAACTAAAAGTAGGGTATGGCTTTTTGGATAGTCACTGACACAGATTGAATCAAGTGTAGTACGAATACCTTCCTCACCTTCAGAATAGCAAGTGACAAGACAAATAGTATGAGCAAGAGGATAATTAAATGGCATGTAATCTGCTGGAGGTTGCGGTACAGCATATCGTGACAGCGGGAAAGGGCAGGGTGGTCCGTTTTCACTTCCATTATAATTTATAGAATAAGAACTGTTACAGTCCCAAGAAAGTGATGGTATAGGAGGGGTGCTGGAATCATTCATATTTGATAACGAAAGTGTTGAGTCACGATACATAGGTGAATAGGTTAAAGAAGATGGGCGTGAATTGATCATGCTTGGTCGATTTCCTTTCTGAATAAGTTGTTGGCTTTTCCAAACAGGTATAGAGGCCTTTTCGTAATCAAACCGGCTTGCACCGTGTTCCATTGGTGTAAATCTTGAAGATTTTGGGAAAATTGTACGGCGCTTTGGTTGAATAGGAGGTCTGTCAGCATTCACGACAGGGCCCTTATTATTAATATCATTAGTCCAGTTTTCGATTTGCTTCTCACGCTCCATTCTTGCAGCATAAGATTTTTCTTCTTTGAAGTTGCCAAGTTTCCAAGACAAGAACCAACCAAAGATAACAGCCAGAATAAACTTTGCAGCGATGACACCAAGGATAACCACAAGAGATGCATATAAGACAATTTCAGAGAACATACAGCCAACAGAAATTGTATCAATTTGACCAACCCTGATTGTTTTAACCAAACATTCTGCTTCATCTTGCCATTTTAGACCCTTGCCTCGATAGGATTTAATAATATATGTCATGTCTTTTCCACCAAAGGAATCGTAGTCATTCATTATGCTATCAATTAAACCATTGGGTGGGATTTTAAAATATTCTTTGGGTAATGAATCTAATAGGCGAAGGTTCAGAATGTTACTATAAATATACAAAAAAACAAAAAAAAATAAGTATATATGCATGTTATCCAAGGTATCATTTGATTACAATACATACCCGTTATATAACATAAGGTGACTGGTGGAATTAACATCTCCATAGTTGTAATATACCCTTGCTGGCTTCTGGAATTTTCCATTCTTCATGGGAACTCCTTGTGCATTAAATTGCTGTAGTCCAGATGTAGCAGAGCTTAAGGTATGGCATGAAGTTCTAATGGTGTATTGACTTGCATCTGGTGCAGTTGTCGAATTCGGATTAAATAGCTGACAGGGAAAATAATTTAATTGATCCCCTTGAAGAGGAATAAATACATTGTCACATTCTGAGTAATGTTCAGGGAAGAGCAAAGAGGCGTCCATTCCTGCACCATTAATAGGAGGATATAGCACGTTTATCGAATCATTTGTTACGCCTTTGATTGGTGGATGGCTCTGCCAGTCAGTTAACATGTATGCCCAACCTTTGATGATAAGATATCCTGGGCTAACTTCATTTCCATGAACGGTTGTGGCGGGCAAAGGGCAAGTAGCTTCAGTGAATCCAAATGTTAAGAAACCAACAAAACCCATAATAATAATGATCACACCCACGAGGCCAATCTTTTCTCTCCATGCCGTCTGAGCCTGTCCATTTGGGATACCTAAATATAGAAAATAGTTATATTAAAAAAATATTTTTCAAAAAAAAAAAAGGATTTAATTTTACCTGCCCATCTTAATGCAAACGGAGGTATACAACAAGTGATTAAATAGCAATATGTCATCCAAGGGCCAGGTAACTTTGATGTCCATTTACTTTTGCGTTTTTCAGGTGTATATTCAAAACTCGCCTCAGATCCAGTTGCTTTTTCTTCACGTCCCAACAAATTTCTTCCACGACGTAAGTAGGCTTCTCGAGTAGTAGTCTTTCGGCTCACACCACGTTGTGGCAGATTGCCAGTTAAACTTGGCTGAACTGTTTCAGGGTTATTACTGGCTGCTTGGCGATAATGGTATTGTCTGTGGTTTTCGTTAATGCGCTCACGCTCAGGTCGTACTAGTGATTTCGCGCGCTTGATGGTTGGATTACTTGTAATAAATACTTGGGCATCTGACGACATATTTCCTTCATGATCTGACCCTTGGCTATAGCCAGAAAATTCTCGGCTCAAGTCAGGTCTATAAGGACTGAGTTTTTCAGGATTCATAGAAGATACGCTATATTCTTTCCTTCTTTATCACTGGTTCCGATGCTGATGATGTTACTGAATGATGATATAATTACACTCGAAATAAAAACACTAAGTGAAATTCTAGTTCGCTGTAATGGGATATATACTATTGTCTAAGTTTGCTTTTAAATAAAATAAAAAAAGTAATGAAAAAGAAATACATCACATTTCATCATGTCAGGCGTTATAAATATATCATCGGTGATTCGATTGATGTAAAACTTTGAGCCAAAAAAAAAAACTGTCTAGTTCTGTAAAACTCATTTGTCACTAATGACTAATTCAGGAATATGTCTTTGCGAATAGTACACCACCAATATAGTCAAGAAACATACAAGTTTATTAATATGTTATTTGACTCTTTGCTAACTACCAGTTACTTGGCAACCTACTTTGTGCTTGCCACAGGACAATAACTTGTCAACAAAAATAAGTCTTCAATAGAAACTCAGTGACCTGTGCCACCAACACTATATTTTCTTTTAGGATTAGTAAACCGATCACTCTTATTTTTAATATCTGAAATATATCATCACTGTGACAATCAACTAAATCTTATAAAAAATAAAACAAAAAACACAATTCAATCATTCTGAGTATACCTTCAAGACTTTTTATTATTATTATTATTATTATTATTATTATTTACTTTCATCTCTCCTAAGTTTTTCATTACTTTAAAAGCAGTTATTGGCGACATATTATCACGAGAAAGTAATTTTGTTAAGTCCTGACTTAATACAGACTTGATTTATAAGACGTGTCATTTATAAAATATAGCATAAAAAAAAAGAACATTTCTTTGAGTAGAAGATTCAATGGATCTACTAATTATACTAGAGGCTGTGGTGTTATTATAATCGACATTTGACAATATTCTTAACCCATCCGAAAGGCATACTACCCTTCCTTTTTGTTGGTCTGTGTGTATTGTTTCAGGATAGATAACTCAGTTTAGAAATGGATACCAAAAATAGATGCAGTTGAGTACAGACATATGGTAAACATTATTGAATACTCGAACGATCTAGTTATTTATTTAGGCCATGTTGTATATTTGATAGAGCAACGCTCGCCATTAGATTCATGCATTATTATCAACGTGTTTAATCTAAACTAAAATAAGGAACGACAATGCTTTTAGACGCATTAAGATGGTTCTCCTCTGATAAAAGAATATAAAACCGATGCCCCCAAAAAATACAACAAAAAAGTGATTATGTAGCTTCTGGTCAACCAATGATGGTTGTTTCTAGAAGCAATTTGGTTATAAGATGGTCCAATTCATAGAATCACATTTCGGTTTGATAATTCATATCCGCTCAAACAAATGGTTCAAATCGCCTTGATTAAACAGAGGTCTAATTAATTTTTTAAAATCGAACAATTAAAATATATTAAAAAGGTAAATAGCATACGATTTAAATGTTCTTAACAAACAATTAATTTAGATTAAATGGCCAATTGTTTTCATTTCCAAGTTTAATATAGGATTTTCTAAAAAAATAATAATAATAATAATAATAATAATAAAAAGATAGTAAGAGAATGAGTTAAAACCTTTTTCATGACCCTGTATATCAACCACCATAGCATTGTTAAGAAGGAACAAATATAAAAATGGAGCAATATTATACATATCTCAAACGCATGGGCAAATTAAAGTAGGTATATATAGACTATATTAAACATAAAAGAGCGGAAAATTGCATAGGAATAAATACAGGCAGTCTAATTAACATGATGGAGAATACTTTAGGTCTATTTTATTTTACAAAAGTTAAAATGGTATATCTTATTGATTCAATAATAATAAAAAAATAATTCATAATATGTAAATTGCTGACTCAGTAAATTCAAACTTTTGTTTCCAAATCTGCTGTAGATAATGATGTAAAAGAATATAACCCAGAAGGCTTTCTTGTATGTCTTTGTTGGACTTGATTCATTGTAATTGCCAAACCATCGATTATATTCTGTGCCTCTAGCAATGGATGAATACGAGTTTCGTGGCTATTTACATGAACTTCGATAGCAGTATCTGTGTACTTTAATAAATCTACATATAAAAGCATTAAAATGGGCTCCCCTCCCCTTTTTTGAAAGATTAGGAATACCTTTTATCAAAAGTCCATAGCGTGGAACCCTTTGAAACGGTGCAATTAAATAATCCGCCAAGTCAAGTCGATTATTAGCCTTTTTTAATTTAAGTTGGTTTTCGATTTTTGTAATGTATCCACTGTTTCTGGCCTTCCTAATGGACTTCATGTTGGCCTTATAATGGGTGGCGTATTTAAGAAACGCCACCATGTCATTTTCAAGCGATTTAAATATATGTCCGAGAGCCATCCCTGGTGTGCAGTCTTGATAGATGGTACCGTCCACATACTCTTTTAGATACTCTAATAATTTTTCAGAGACTTCGATCATTTCGGGTAAGGCGTAAAATAAGACCTGGACGTCACTTGCTTTTATGAGTGAATATCGGCCTTGGGCTGCACTTTCCATCGTTTTCATATAGTTCTGCGTATATATTTAGTAAAGGAAAGTAAAATATGATTGAATTTTACTTACATTGTATGTAAATATTAATAATGTGTGAAAAGACTTCTCTGTAGAATAGAGCTCACCAAAAATAAATTTTGCCATGGCTTTTATTTTATCCGTGTTCTATAGAGATTATTGAGATTTTTTTATTTTTTATTTTTTATTTTTTTGGATATAAATGCCTTACATGAAAATTTGTGATACTAGTATTTGACTTTTCGGATTTTTCGATCAATTTTTCAACAGTGTTTTGCCACAAGACGATTGCCTTTGATTCTTTCTTGTGTGATTCACATCTCCCAAACACATTTCTTGTCGTACTGTTTATCGATAAAGTCGATTTAGTACTACTTGTCCGGTTTATAGGAGGTTTGTCGCTTGTTTTATAGATGTTTCTATTTTCATATTCCACCGAGGGTGTGCTGGAACCTGAAGAAGTGGTGGACGGGTCATCGTGTCTCTCATTCGTGTATGAGGGCCATCTTTGTATAAGCGGCTTCTTATTTTTCTTTATGTTGACACTTTTACTTTTTGGTCGTGTTTTAGGAAGTTCGAGTGAAATACCTCCTTCTCTTGAGTGAATGGGTCCCGAGTAGCTCTCCCTTTTGTATAAATTATCTTTTAGCTTAGGGTAGTGAGACGGGGTAACCCATATTTCAAGTGATGGAAAACCAGTTGGTGATTCACATGATTCAGAATTGATATCAAGGGTTCTATTATCAGATTCCATATTCATGTTCAGAGTAGAGGCAGGGGCAGACGTACTCTTTTCTCCATTTGTATCATTCCGTGAATCTGGTTGATCATCTTGAGACATAACATCATTTAGTGGAAAAAAGGGAGTGATTCTTGTAGTGTGTTTTCGATAGTGATCAAGAGTGTTTATGTGTGAATCCGAATGACGCGATATATCTGAAAGACTCACGAGTCGAGTAACCGGTCGCCGAAAAGCAAGATGTTTGCTAGGTGATTTTTCTCTAGTATTTCGTTCGATATCTTCAAAGTGAAAATATGTTTTCTTTTCTTCTGTATCTTTTAAAACGTCATCATCGTCCAAGTCGTCTAATTGAGATATGGTGGTAACATTGATACTCGATGTAGCTCGTTTCAAATCTATTGGTCTAGTACTGGATCTATTTTTTTTTAAAAAAAAAATCATCATCTGTATAAAACTTCTTTAGCAAATCTTGTTGAACTGGTGAATCATTATCTTTCTTCGATGAAGAGAACTTGCTGAAAAAGGCTGTTGCAGTACTTTTAATGGATTTTTTTTTGGTTTTCTGACAAGTGGTCGAGACAATATGATTAGATTCTTCCAGCATGTTGTATAAACGAGATCTATACGACTATATATGTATTTAGTTTGCGCCTATAAATATTAACATAAAGATGCCATACTAATTCAAAAAAAAAGTAAATATCAACAATAGAAAGAAAGAATTAAGCTACGGCCAACACTACAGATAATTTTTAATAGAACCTTTGAAAAGACGTCAAAAAATTGGTCGCCAGACAAGTGTCGCGGTTTATAAATCCAACAAGAATACATGTACTCAAAAACTATCGATCGTGTTCATTGTGTTTATTTAAATACAAAACCAGAACCTCATTCAACTCATTAATCTGATAACATGTTACAAAATATTATTATAAAGCAATAAAATGATATAATTGCCAAGTTATATTTTATTGTTGTTATTTTTTTTAATATAAAAAAAAAAAAAAGTTTATTTGCTATCCACATAAATGATAGAACAAGAGGAAAGTCTGATAACAAAATGATGGCAATTTCTTTAAGCACCCCCAAATGCTCTTTTTTTATCGTTATACTTGTTATTTTTTATTTGAGAAAGAAAATACAATGTATATTTCCAAAATGGAATAAATAGTTCAAACAGATCATCTATGAGCCATAACAAGACGAAAATAAAAAAATAAAATAAAAATAAAAAGCGAAACGGATCAGTTTTCTACCATTTTCGTAAGCGATTTAATAATGTAAAACATTTATGCCTTTTTTGATCAAATTTTAAATTCTAGAATATTAAACAAATAATAATAAAAATATCGAGAAAAGGTATTTATCATATTTAAAATTAAATGTTAGTAATTCATAAAACTAAATACAGTACATACACCCTGAACTTTCTATTCGATTTAGTATGGAGTGTATACGACAAGGTATGAATCAAAAAGCCAGCCCCCAACGGCTTTATGTTAGACAACAACAATATAAATATGAAACTTATTAAGGCTAAGAAAAACAGCAAATAGAATTCCAACCATTTTATACAGCGACTCTTTGTTTAGGGCTATATAGAAATGAGGTTTAACTTTTTAGTATCTTTCCATTCATGGTTGATTGGCTGTGAAATGCGTCACTGTGTGGGGTTTTGCTTAGATAATTAAAATCATCGATAAATATATAAACACTGAATTGTCTACTTTTATATTTGCAAAGATAGCTCAAATCATTCTATTATTTATGTGATTCATACATAAAACCTATCAATAGATTAATGGACATCTGAGAGTTTGATTCAATAGATCATATTTCCTGTTCCAGAAGCCATTGAATCACTTTGAAGCACAGAAACATCACTGTCTGTGTTCTATATTGGAGTATTTTCTTTGAAATCATGGATCAAAAAGTGGTTATTTGGTAATAGCAATGAATATGCCATAATTTTAACTTTCTTTCGCAGATCATGTTTCAATTATAACATATAAACGGTATAACCAAATATTTTGTAATATTTTTAAGGCTATTGCTATTTGTGATGACTTGTTCTTCTGTTGATGTAAGCCAATATTTTAGGGTTACTTGATCAACCTATTTATGAGGATACATATTCATTTATAAAAAATCATCGTAAACTATGGGTTGCATTTGCATTTGTATGTTTATCTTTATCTTTATTATTATATTTACAAAGGTATTATTTATATAGAAAGAATAACTTTTTTCACAGAATAGCAATAGATAGAAACATGAGACTTGATTTTTAAAAGACCAGCGGGTCGAGATTTTATGGGGCAACATGATGACGTTTGCGGACAGAGAGTCAATTCTTAAATCACGGATTTGACATTTGTGTCTATCTAATGTTTCCCAGAAATCCTGGATTTTATCATTGTTGGAGGTATGAAGCTTTCTTAGACTAGGCGCTAGATTTTTCATGAGGGGATCGAACCCAACTCGGTGCAAATTTTCTTTTTCGTTGTCGCCTTCCGTATTGAATGTGGATTTGTACACCAAGTCTGTTATATTTGGATATTTTTGAATGATAAATTCTAGCATCTCCAACTTCAACGTCAACCCGTTCAAGTCAATGTTATCCAAGACAAATTCTGTAACAGAAAATGCGGGCTTTATGTCAAGGTCGAAATCATCTCCCGTAATAAATTCAAGCTTGAGTTTAAATGTTTTGAGATGAGGTAAAGTTCCATGTATCTTGCTGATATCGTCGATGGAGAAGTCAGTAAATCTTAAGGTGAGACCCTTTAAAGCAGGTGTATTTTTCAAAAGTGGAATGAATTCGTTGTTTTCAAAATAAATCTCGAGCAAGGTTAAATTTGGACACAGTACAAAGTCTTTGAGGTTAATCCGGTCACCAAAGAAAAAACACTCATTAAACATCGAATGGTACCGATATAATGGTCCAAACCTCCCGATAGTCAATGTTCATTGTACTAAAGACCAAGATATTAAGGTCCATACGATTACTTATCTTTAAAAAAACCAAACAACTAGTGCTCACAATTTACAATATTCAATTTTCAATAAAATGAAGGTTTATATGCTATAGCGATCAATTTAACTCATTCATTACCATATATTGTCGTTGGTCTTGGGCATCTTCATGGAAAACATGGCCTCTGGTGCTGAACAGATTTTTACTTCTTCTTCCTAAAATGGAACCGATATTAAAAAAACGAAAAAAAAAAAAAAAAAAAAAAAAAATT
>VCJI01002458.1:0-15845 GCA_024139395.1 Backusella morwellensis
GTCAATACAGTAAGTATAAAAGTCATTGTAATCCTGGTCACTGACTTGCACAATACATTTACTACAAATATAAGTATGTATGTATGAATCAAAATACCCCATAGAAACACTTTTTTGACAACTCGAGGGGTCAGGCAAGTGCTTTGATCGAATACTTCCTGAATATCGGATGCATGCTTTTTCTGTAGTCCTTCACCAGCTAATTGGATCATCATGTTTTAGAATAATAGTAAGAGAAAGATATGTATATTTATTATTTGACAACTTTTTGTAAAAGTACATTTTTTAAAATTAGACGAGTCTTTTTTTGTTTGTTTGTATGAAGCCTTATCTCATTGCTCTTTTTAATGAGTCCCACCCTTTTTGAGTCGTGTCATACTTTTTGTTATAATAATACAAAAAGAACATATGAAGTGTAAGATTTGACATGTAGTAAAGACTAAATTCTGGTTTTTTAAAAAAAATGAATGGGCAAAAAATAAAATGTTTAGAAAAGAAATGGATCAAGTAGTTAAAATTGTCAACTTTTTTAGTTTTTACTTCTTCTTTTCCTTATTTTTTTTGCCTCCTCTAATTTTTCCTTGTACCACCATGACAATAAGGTAAATATGCATCTCACTTTTATGAGTCCCACCTTCACCAATCTCACTTGTTGAATCCCACACTTTTTATCCTTACTTGATAAAGCTCCCTATTTTTTTGAACCACACTATATAAAGCATAATTATGAATCCCATTCTCTTTAGGATTATTTTTAATAACAAATCGGATTAGTGGTAGTGGTAACCTAGGTTGCCCGGTAACCTAGAGCAATCTAAACAAATTAATAAAACTGGACAAAATGCCCGGTAACCTAGACTGACCTGAACAAATTAAGCCTAAACAAAACAAACTTGTTGTAGTCAAGATTATGACCGCCATAAATAATAAGTCTCCTGAACAAAATCATGTTGCGTAAATATAAAATAAAATTCACTACTAGTGACATAAATGCTGAACAAATGCTGAACAATTTCTCACTGAACAAAAATCATGCTACGTAAACATAAAATAAAAATTCGCTGCTGGTGATGCGATACTGAACAATTTACTGAACAATTTCTTGCTGAACAAAATCATCATAGATATAACGTTTTAAACATATACAAACTATGGCATTTTAACACAGCCGAGATACAGTTACAATGTTTCAACCAACAAACCTTTTATTTCATTATTATTTTTTGGAATCTGCATAGTGCATACGTCTTTTTTTCTTGATAGTAAAGACTACCAGCTTCTTTTTTAGATAATGGTCTATTCGTTTTTCGTTCATTCTGCTGTTGCTGTTGTCGCTACTCATTTTGAAAGTCATATGCTGTATTTCTCTGAAGCGGTTGATCACGAACCGTTATTGTCATGTTACCAAAACGATGGTAGAGTATGCGATTGGTGTATGGAAAATAATATTTAAACTATTTAAAGTTGATCTCTTCACCAACCTCTAAAACACATAAATTTGAAGAAAAATGTTACAAATGGTTTTTTTTCTACTAATTTATAAACCTATCCTTTGTGGTAAACCTTCTTGGAAACTGCAGGATGGTAGTGCGATGACCCATCAAAAACGTTTCGGATCTCATCGGCATCAATTATCTGTAATCCTTCACCAGCAAGCTGTATAAACATATTTAAATAATATTTTTTTAAAAAAAAAGAAAATCCTGTCAAAAGCTGCAAAGGATATACAATATTTTGTGTGAATCATCTGGTAACACAAAAAACGACTTATATTGTTAGCCGAATACAAACGGTTTCAACGAATGTAGCTTACTGAACAATCATTATGCATATTATTATTTCTTATTGACAAAAAGTGGGTTTGGGTTCGCTTAGGATGTTAAATCAATTGGCTCAATTGGGGTCAATAAATACAGCAGTGTTTGTGTTGGATAGTACACTCTATTCGTTAAATTGTTCAATTTCTGAGCAAAAATAATCTGAACAAAATACACCACAGCGATGTTTATGCTGGATAATCATATTTTTTTTTGGTTTATTATACAAAATTCAACAAAACATGATGATCTGTTCCCGCCTCCATGTCCAAATCTAAATGAACCCCTGTGCTCTCCACTGTTTTTCAATTATTCTTTGTGCCTTTTTCATTTATTTGTAAATTATTTTCTCCTCTTTTCTCATTAATTTGTAATTTTTTCTCATTTTCTTGAAAAAAACATTATCTAAGAATACCAATAAGATTACCTGCTCTCAAATTACCCCTAACCCTTTGTAAGCCCTAATTTGTATGTTGTTTTATTACCACTACATCAGAGTGTGAAACGAAAGTAACAATGATTGGTTTACAAAGGACAAACAATTAATAAACATAGGCTTTAGCAGTATATACACTTTATTGACATTGACAAAAGAAATAAAACTTTCAGTTCAACATGTAGTAATGCTGGCAAGATCATTTATTTGCTTCTTTGTTTGCAAGCAGGACGACAATTAAATTTTTTCAGATCTTCCACACAATTCAGCAGTTGGTTTCTATCAAAGACCTTGATCTGATTTTGGTAAACAAATAAGTCAATCATAATTTTTTGTATGCTGCTATGTGTCCTACAAAATTACTGTCAATTTACATTTTAGAATACATACTGTCCCCACTTACTTGAGTAGGTTCTTTAGATCACTCATGTTGGTAGTGAAACCGGCGTAATCAATTGCCACTACACATATCTTCGTCTTCTTCTTAACATAAGTCAAAAAATCTATAAAAAAAACGTATTAATTTTTCAAGATTTGACTAGAAGTTATATTATGGTTTCATTCTTTTTTTTCACCCTGTGTGTTTCCGTTGATTTGATCTAGGCTGGATAGAATATCTTGATCAGATAAATCACGTTTACTCAAAGCTTGCTTGGCGCTGCTACAGGGAGAGACGAAGACTTTTTGAACTAGCGATCTTTTATACAGTATATTTATCATTCTTTGTAGTAGTAAAGATCGATTGTCACTTTCTATTTTCGACTTCCTGCAATATCCAATGACTTCGTAACCATCATCTTTGAGTTGTTTAATGTATGCATGGTGTCTGGGAATTTTACTGACAATGTTATCTGCAACCTCATCTATAAAACTGGAGTTAGCACGTTATCTTGTCTTATAATACCGTTTTCAAGCTTACCATGAAATTGACTGTCTAACACGCTCAACATCCTGACTCTTAATTTTTCTGTTTCAGATCCTTGAATCTTTAATACTTTTCGATCAGGCTCCTGTGTTAAGAAGTCGATGTTTTGATTCCTCAGCCATTGGTTGAACCCCAAAGCTGTAGTCTTGTTAAAACGCTCTGTGTATTTCCAAAGTACGCCCAAAACAGTTTTATCAGAAACTAGTGTTAGCTTGAAAGGAGAGTCTTTAACGTGTTCCGACTTTGGACGATAGACATAGTTTATAAACTCCACAATTTGTGCTCCGTTTTCTATTTTATTGTTGATAAGAATTTCGGCTATCAAGTTACTCTCTGACTCACCAAAGCTGATGTTCTTATCCATATCGTCTTCTTCGCATTCTCCTTCTGAATCTTCTCTTGACTTGTAATTATTATATAAATTTGGAGCTCCAAACACACGAGCGTTACAAACAAGGATTGGCTCATTTGGATTTTCAAGATAACAAATCTGAATGTCCTCCATGTTCTTTACTCTATCAGTATACATCTTAGCATTCAGATCATTATACTCTACGCAATAGAAAATACAACAAGCTTGTTCCAAGCAGATGGAGTTCATTTAGTCAATAAAAAGAAAAAAATAAGACAGGTTGAAAGAAAAAAATAAGCGAAACAATTACCAAATAAAATAATAAAAAAGTCCCAGGCATTTTATCATTATTCTTTGTTTTATCTTTTCTATTTTCGTATTTTATTGTTGTTTTTACTCTTTCTCTTTCTTTCTTCATCTTATTGTAAATGATTCGGCTTTCGAGGGTCTTTGCTAGAGACAGTGTTTCTATCCCAAGATTGAACTATACAAGACATGTACTCCATGCTCGCCGCACTGTGAGTCCTTGATTTTTTATTTAATTATTTATTTTTTTCAAAAAAAATACTGTCTAATTAACACTAAGGACATGAAACAGATATCAACAGAACAATTCCAGCATTTCGAGGATGACTTGCCCGAGGTAATTCACAATTTCATACCAATGTTGATATTTAAAATGCCCTATTAGGCAGAGACTCTAACATACTCTTATATATGCTTTTTGTAAAACAATCAGACCGATGTACTTCATAGAAAGTTATCTGGTTCTCGTATGTTCATTTTAAACAGACCCGAAAAGCTAAATGCGTTGAATTTAGGCATGATTCGAAACATTGGACCGCAATTAAAGGCGTGGGATGTTTCTAAATTAGCCAAGGTTATTATCATGAAGGGTGCGGGAAAAGGAAAGTTTAGTGTGGGTGATGATATATTAGGTAACAATAGTAAAAACAAGCGAGGAAAAAGACGAGATTGACATTGATTATTATTATAAAGACATCCTTCAAAAAGCAAAGATGAAAGATCCCGATGCATTATATTTTTTTCAAGACAAATTTGGATTGGTGCAGATGATTGCCACACTTAAAACACCGTACGTGGCTGTATTGGATGGCTATGCGCGTAAGATGCTTATTATATGAACAGCTTGTATATTAGAGTGTTTATGATGTAATTGTAAATATAGTGGGAGGTGCGTTGGGCTTGTTTATACATGGTCCTTTTAGAATCGCAACTGAAAGAACCATCTTTGCCGTTCCAGAGGTGGGCATCGGTGCTTTTCTTAACTCGGGCTCAAGCTTTTTCTTATCCAGACTCGACGGCGAAGTGGGTACTTATCTCGGTTTAACCGGAAACAGGTTGGAAGGCATTGATACATTGTAAAATCACTACATTAGCGTTAGTATTATTTGAAATGTTGGCAACTAATCTAGTTTCTATAGTTTCAGTGGCATAGCAACACATTACATTCCATCATCGAGATTAGCAGCACTGGAAGACAAGCTGATTGATCTAGAAATATCAGAACATGAGATTATACAGCGGGTTTTGGAGAAGTTTGTGGACAAAAGCCCTGTCGAGAGAGTTGGCTTTAAACAGGATATTCGAGAAATCATTGACAGGTGAATAAGAGATAGAACACGAGAGAGAGAGAGAGAGAGAAAGAGAGAGAGAGAGAGAGAGAGAAACTTATGTTGTAAATATAGATGCTTCTCTCATAACACAATGGAGGAAATTGTTGCCGCTCTAGATCGAGAAAAACCTTCAAAATGGACAAGAGAAACAAAGCAAAAGTTACTTTCTGTATCACCAACTAGTCTTAAAGTAACATTACAGACACTCCGAAGAGCAAAAAAGATGTCGCTGGTCGACTGTCTAAAGATGGAATTTGATTTGATTCAAAAGTATCTCGTCACAAAGGACTTCCACGAGGGCGTAGAAGCCACGTTCCTCAGCAAGCCACGCAGAAAGCCACATTGGGAACCACCCCACATATCCGATATCGCGGATGAAGAGATCGACCAACTTTATTTCACAGAACCTTCACCAAACCTCCTTACTTTACCCTCCACGCTGGATCTGAGACAATACCCTTACTCGCGCTTCTCACTGCCTACCGAAAAGGAGGTGCGACTAGCAATCACTGGCGAGGGTGCAGAGTTTAGGATCGAGGGTAGACTTAAGGAGAAGGACGAGATCATATCTTGGTTTAAAAATGGCCATAAAGACAAATGGGGCGTCGAGGAAAAGGTGCAGGATATTATCAATCGTAAAACGGTTGCAACAGAGGAAGAGGGTCTTGTTTGGAATCCTCACTTGTAGAAACAAAAAAAAGAGTGGGCAAATAGTGATTCAAACTTACTATTTTACCCATGAAAAACTGTGTATTTTCTCTTTCTTACCATGGATTTGTACGAATATTTTATTTATCATTAAAACCTAATTTGTTTGCTCGGTCAAATTTAGTTCTCAGAAAGCCACTCAAGCCACTCTCACACAAAAGTATACACACACTTTTTCTTTATTTTTATTTCAGTTTCTTATTTAAAGAAATGCCTACTCATTATGAAGTGCTTCAGGTCAGCGAATCTGCTTCATTCGACCTGATCAAACAGCGTTTTCAACAGTTGATTTTAGAAGTAACATTCGTCGACAGTTTATTGTATTTTCTAGATCCAACTTTTTTTTTTTTAATCATCTTTGATTGCGAATAGAACCATCCTGATAAACGTGCAGAAAATGGCACTGACGACAAAGCCCATCTTATATTGAAAGCATGGGAAATGCTAAGAAATGCAGAAAGTCGTAGAAACTATGACATTGAACTTGAATGTAAGATGCTCTCTTATTTGTGTATATATTTTGCTAAATGTCAAAATATTTACATTAGCAAAGAGAAACAAAAAAGACCTTGCAATTGCAGCAGAAGTAGATCTCGATGATATGGAGTACAGTGAAGAGGATGGATCGTTTGCATACTTGTGTCGTTGTTCGGGTGATTACATAATCACCGAAGAAGAGTTGGAAAGTGGCATTGAGGTTGTGGGATGCAATAATTGCTCACTCAAAATCCGTGTATTATATGATGTCATTGAAGAATAGAACGCATAAGCCTGGGCACCCAATTCAATAAGAAAGCCACCTGGTTTTATGTTTCTCTTTTGCGATGCCATAATAATACATTTATATAGAACATTCATATTATTATTATTATTATTAAGACATACCCTTTATTGTCTCTTTAAAGAGACTCATCTACAATATAAATGATGTTTTCCTATGTCCAAAAATGGTTTAAAGAGATTGCACATCGTCTGACTTTTATCTTGATCAATAGTAATAATGAGTTCATCTAATCTCTTTTCTTTAATTACCTGGAGATATACTCGATGATCAAATGCTAGTATATTATGTCATCAGTTTGCTCATGAGTGCACTCTTTTCTAGTTATAATTGATAAATAATGCATGTAATTGCTGATGATGGTGATATCTTGCAAGCATCATATTATCCTTTTTTTGAAGAAAAACATGCATTTATTTATTTAATAGTATAATAGAATAGAATAGAATAGAAAATGTGCTACAACACATCTTTTTCATAGATATTCCTCATTTTTATGATGGTTTGTTAAAGGACGAATTTGAGATTAATTCTACAAGTAAATGAAAACGGAAACTAAGCTGCTAGCTGTGAATCAGAGTCTTCATGGCTGCTAGGGCTTCGTGATCTTTTACCAGAATTAAGTAATTTACGCTTACTCAAGAATCTCTCCTATTGAAAGTAATTAGGCACTCATGTTTTATCCTCTTTTGTTTATTAACTTACAACAGCAACTTCAGCACCGAATTTACCAGCAAAAGTTTTTATAAAGTCATAGCTTTGGTCCTCCCAAGTATCCAAGTGTTCCATGACAACAGTTTTAATTTGTTTTGTAAGATCATCGAGCGATTTTTTGGTCTTTATCTCTTGTTCCTATTTTCAAAAAGTAGCTACAATGAGCCATATGTTTTCCCTCTTTTACTTACTCACTTGTTCACACCTTTAAAAACGAAATATTTAATTCCTTGGCACTGACGCCTCTCTCCAAATTACGTCGAAGATAAGCATCATAGTCACGCACAATGCGTGTTATCAGATCCGATGTAGATATCCCACCTGTTCTCTGGGTAGGTAAAAACTTGCCTTGCTCTTTTACAAAACTGTACACATCACCTGATTCTGATGATTGATATGGTTCTGCATCATGTGCGACATAATCGATTTGGTATTTGTCGAGGAAATCTTGGGTGACAGTCCATGGCGCATTTGGAATAACTTGATCTACCCATTTGCAGTGAGAAACTGCTTCATAACGTTCAATGTCGCTCATTACCGTTTTTCCTTTACGCTTATGTGTCTCACTATCACTGCACACTAAAATACAGTGTTATTGGGCGTTTTATGTTTTTTTTATAAAATGCTCTTTTGCTGTGCATACCTCCTACAAGTAAATATACATTTGGAAACGCCTTTTTTGCTTGCTCGAGTGCTTTAGCATGTCCAAAGTGAAATAAATCGTAGATACCATCACAATAAACACGGACAGGTCTATCAGTGGGAGGCTATTATTGTGTAAATACATAAACCACTTTTTTATTATTATACTGTTTGATAAAAGAAAAGAAAAACACATGCGTCTTACTTACATCATTCACTTTAAAATCATATGCGGAGAAATCCAGCCGATGTTCTTGATTGCACGACATATCATCCGAAGTTTTATTCTTCTTTGATGGAGGAGGTGAAACACTCGAAGTAGGTGAAGGGTAGACTTGTGCTTTATAATAAAACGGATTAGCAAAGTGAGGCGGGACCTTAAAAAGGGTACTTACCCATTTTATATAAACAAATTCAGGTACAAAAAAAAATAGAAGAGGGAAAAGAAAAACAAAAAGAAAAAGAAAGTAGCTTTTTGGAATCAATTAAAATAGAAAATATTGGTTCGACGTCATATTAAAAAGTTTTGCCATTACATATTTGATCATCTTTTTTTTTTTGCAGCATCACAAGCCTTTGGGGAAAGAGCGGGGTACATTTATTTCAACAAATTAGATTTAAAGCCATTTTTAGATGTATTTTGTATTATCAGATTGGTACTTATTAAAGGAAATGGTTGAATCGATACAGTAATTATTTATGAATATAATCAAAACTAATAAGAAACAAATGACTTTTGAGCACTGTTTATGATCCAGCCAAAAAAGAAAGATGGCCAAGCTTGACATGAAAAATAAGCGGAAGCCAGGGCCATTTTGGATAATGTCGCACAATTACCCACTTTTATAAATACATTTTCAGCGAGCCTGTGTTTGTGTGCCCCGATTTTATGCTTCTCAAAAGGGTTTCTAAGATTTGAAAAAGATAAGTTAGAAACTTCGTTCATTATCCAATTAAAGCATGAAGGTTTATAGATATATATAATCTCGAGATCTATTTAGTATATTTTTAAAAATGATTTTTCTCCTGCAGGAATGATATTAAAAAGTCGAAAGATGAGATCTGAGCATGTTTCACGTGAAGGAACTAACGAGTCAGTTTGGTATTGTAAAATCCTGGAAAAATAAGAGGTGAAGGGTCAACGTCTTATTATTGAGCGTATTTCACCGCCTGTCGTAAATTGCTTGTCTAAATAATATAAAATGAGTATACATAACCAAGAAGATAGAGTTATTTTTTTAATGACTGAAGCTTATTTTCAAAGACACAGACTTTAAAAGCTATAGAATATCAGGTCTGTGTCGAGATTAATTTATAATTGACAACTTTTCTTTTTGTTTAAGAAAAAGGGCAAATAAACTTGCTTAATACAACCTGTTAAGCTCGAAATCCCCAAGGTATATTTTTAAAACTAGTTAAAAGGAAGTATAGGCGAATAATAAGTACATTGTAATTTTCAGTTATGGAATCGATTCTATCATCAAATAATTGATAGAATACAAAAGCAAGTTATTATTGATTCTTCAGTCTCTAATTATGAATGCTGGGGTCAGTCTATTGTATTATGGCGCACACCTTGATGAAAATAAAGCATTATGGTGGGTCCTATTAACCAATCATTTAGTCTTACGTTACACCCCAAAAAATGGTTTATGAACACTTTATTGCTACCATTGTAAGCAAATGACTGGCATCGATAGGTTTAAAGATAGCACCTCCTCCTCTTTTTTATTATTATTCAATTCAAATGGTTACCATGTTTTATTTTATCTATCTGAATAATTCTCCAATTTCCCAGATTCCAAATGTCCCTATATATAACTTTAACACCCTTGTACTATTATATATAATGACTCATTTAGGCTAACGTCCGGGTTGAGCTGCTATACAGCTTACAGTGATGTCCCTTTTTGTTGGTCTATCTAAGATCACATGGTCTGTAGGGAGAGATCCCGACTCAATCTAATCGAGAATAATGTTTCTGCTCTATTTTTTCGAAGGTTCGGAGAAGATTCAAACTTTAGAAAAAAAAATCTGTTTTGGTACCTGAAAAAAAAACTTTTTAGTTCTTTTTGTTTAAAACAATATGAGTCTAAACGCATCAATACAAATGAAAGATCTTCATTTTTGAGGTCACAATAATGAGACGTACGGAATAAATAAGGGAGAGGGAATGATATAACGCAATGAAAGCAGGAAATCTAGTCTCTACTCGGAGCCTTAAAAAAAAATTTAAGTGCAAGCTATTCATCATATAGATGGCAGAACCTAAAAAAAAATTACATCTTTTACATCTTTTATCCTTATTACAAAAGCTTCTTGTATATTCTATTATGTTTTATACATCTATATTTAAATTTTACTTTAATTAGCTTAGCAGAAAAAAGTATTACTTTCCATTGTTGATTTCTATAGGTTGTTCTTAATCATAATACTAACGCAACTTCTTTTGTGTTATAGCAACTGCATGTACGACTGCAACTTATCATTTCACGTTTTAAATGCAAATTTTTAACATTTGATCCATGGTTATTTCAATATGAAATAAACAGTTCTGCATAAAACACCTGCGACTTTTTATTTAGATATCTAGATTTTATTATCTTCTTGCTCAAAAAAGAGGGGTTTGATGGGCTAAATACAACTGTTTTAAACATATCAAATTGCTTTTTATAGTCAAAAATTATAAATGAGGTAATATGTATTATTTTCCTTCTACAGTGTTTGTTTTTTTCTAAAGACAAAGTTTACGTTGAATCACATGCATATGCAACTTTGTTTCCCAATAGTAAGTCCAAATTTTAAAATGTGGACAGGCTGTTTAGGGTTAACATGCACGCTCAGTTACACTTTTTACTTCAATACATCTCATTCATATGTTTTCTTGGAGTGACCAGAGGGAAACATATTGTAGCCAGCAGTTTATTACAATTTAGTTCCAATGCAATTTTATGGGTGCCTATAAAAAAGCAGTTCTTGGATAGTCCAGTTATTTCTCAAAGAACTTCCAATATTTGGTTGGTCTCTCAAACATGTATATATAATGGAAATGATAATAGTGAATTAAAATTTATATGATGATCATTTTTTTATATGAGAGTATACACTTATAAGTATGAGGAAAAACGTTCAATAGGTATTTATTTTCTAGATATTCTATTTCTATGAATTCAGAGTAAATAAGTCTCAGTTAACAATTCCAGATAGTCTTTTCGCAACACTATAAGCAGTTGCACCAAAGCAAGCCCATTCGTCATTTCCCAGCGTTTTTCTACTATTTTCAGGCGAGATACCCTGTTGAACCCAGAGGCAGATAACAGTCCAAGCGGATAATAAACTTCTAGATATGGGTATCTTTTTACCAAAAACAATGCGTGCTAGATTTTCCTTGATGCGGTTGATATCATCTCCGTAGGGTTGGTTTTCTATCAAGTCGTTCAGCTTTTCCAATTCAAGTAAAAGCTCAATCGGTCGACGATGTTGGTAGAGATAGTATTGTGGAGATCCGCGGTGGCAGTAGGTAATGAGTTTCACATACGAGTATATCAGGTTCTTTTGAGTTAAAAGACCCTTATTCACTGTAGTCGATGCCATTTTGTGGTCAAGACACATGTTAAGATCACGCTTTTTTTTAGCTTTACACTTGTTTACTAAGGGTAGATGCTGTGTATCTTTAAATCGTTTTTAATTGTAAATACATACATATAGATATATAAGTTTATGAAATTGAAATTTATCTGTTGTTTAAAGAGAAGAAGCTTACCGTCATTTCCATATGCCAAAGGGGATATGTTGTTAAAAACGTCTACATTTTCTACTACAAAAAGTAAGGATTCATGGTTTATACAATTTCGTGGATACTGGTTTTTTGTCAATCGTTTTAGCTCTGACGCAATCCATGTTTCTGGTTTGATATACGACTTTGTTGTTTTGTCTAATAGAGTAACGCTGATACGGTAGGAGTCGGAGGTACTTTTTTCTTCTTGGACCAAATTCATGTGTATAAATTTTTTTGAGGGTGTATTCTAGTAGATGCGGAAGAGGCTTTTGATTTATGCTATGTAGTTTTATGATTTCTATTATAATTAGCTTCTATATCTTGTTTTTCTTTAAATGTGAATTAATAATAATAAAAATAATGTTGGTTATATCCTTACATTCAATGAGTTTTGAAATGAAGATAATGATGATTCTAAGTAATTGTTTTTATTAAAAAGTAAGTACAAAAATGAAAATAAAGTAAAATACCGTCTTTTAAATTCCTTTTTTATTATATTACATCTTAGAGAAAGTCAATGGCTTAGTATATCTTAAAAATCCTTGGTATGTCAACGATGAATGCTTATACGATATTATCTTACTTCAACATAAATCTGAGATGACAATTTAACTAGCTTTCCATTTATCTGAGCAAATAGTAATTGTATCAGCTACATTATTATTTCTAATGGTGATAATAGCTCACTGAGTACTCGCTTTTCCCTTTTATTTCACCCGGATTCTTGGTTGCGTAAAAAAAACCTGCGATTTTCAGCCTCTAAATCTTACTTAATCATGTATACAAAAATATTTCGAAACCCAGAAAACCCGTCAAATAAGAACTTCCACAGATAAAAAAAAAAGCTTAATTATCGTATATAAATCACGGAAATTTCCATTCAATCTATTATTACCAAAGATGTTCTCAATTGCAATCTATACACCCAAAGAAGTAAATCGCTTTCTTTTTGTGGAAGCGCACAGCCTACTTTTATAAATCTTAATGTAATTAAAATCGTAAGATTATAAATATATATCTATAAAAAAAAACGCTCTACGCAAAAAGACACCCTTTTTTCCAAAAAGAAGTAGATATTATAAAAGTTGGGCGCCATCGTTCATGCAGATAGTGTTATTTATAGAGATTTAATATATACATACATCGATTGGTTAAACTCTATTTCGCATCCTATTTTGAATTCCTGAGTATATAGCACTAAATAAGTTTTATATATGTTTCTTTAATTATCATATTTAATATAAAATATACATATGATTACGATCATTAGTTACTCCTTTTATTATTATTATATATATACGGTACTATTAAATTTAAATGTAAATCTTTAGGTTTGAAAATAAAGTTTAATCTAATAAATATTTTCGCTAATGACAAGATGATTATCTAAGATCAGCATGGGCGCTTAGTTAATCAAAAAAAGGAAAATAGTAAAAAAAAGATAGCTGATAGTATCTTTATAACGATAGGCCAAAATACTCAACATTTTGTTCTTATCATGGTAGAAATATAGAAGAAAAAAGAATAATTCATTAAAAACAAGAATAGATTTAAACTTTCATGGATTTTAGAGATATTATAGGCATATTTATCACTAAGCCAGGGTATAGTTAGATAACAAATACACAACAGAAAGTTTAAAATGACTACATTTAAAAATGTCAAGAAAACAATTGCTCAAGCCTTTTTCTTTGTTTTGATTTGTTTTGCTTTAAATTAACAATGTCATTTAAACGCTTTATATCAACATTGTTGATATAAATCAGTTGTAAACTTCAGTGTATTTTCATCCTTTACAACCTAAAAGAAGGGGATCAATTTAGGGTTTTTCCAATTTGGTAAAGGAAATTAAAAAGATGTTATGATATTCTCCTATTTCCGAAAACAGATTAAAGCAAAAGGATCGAGATTCTTCTGCGAAAGAGAGAAAAAGGATTCAGTCAGGGAAAAAAAGGATCTTGAAAGTAAGACAGTTTTAGTGCTACAAACAAAATGAAAACTCCAGGTAAATTGTTTTTGAACAAAACCTTACTTGATGTGTTACAGACAAAACAAAACGAGAGATATAAACTTACTAAATTATATCATAAACTTAATCTTGCAGTTCCATGTATTGGACAAAGTTCTTTGTGTACAAAAATAAACTCATCTTTAGTCAGAAAATTGAGCATTTTCTCCTGTGAAATAGCCAAGCCCCAAAGTTCAACAAAAACATAGTGTGCATTATTTATTGCAACGAGGTGTTCCAACCTTTTTTTTGTTATTGTGAAAGTAAAAAAGAGAAGCAATCCCGAAACGAATATAAACATTAAAGCCTCATCTAAACGCTCGTCGCTGAAAAAAGCTAAAATTAATTTCGCTCTCCAAATACCGTTTCTAACGCGGTTGTACAGTATTTGAGTGCTCAGGATTTGTATGGGCTGTCACTGAATCATCTACGACAATTTCAGTTGGTAAAAGTTATTCATAGGCCATAATCCCGGTTAACTTGTCTTTTCGGACCGTGAGTATTCTTTCACATACTATTTTTTGAGAATTTCATTTATAAAATGAAATTCATATTCAAATCATATAGAAATACATACAACCTCCAATTATTTGGACTCAATGCTACTATAATATGATGTTAATAGACCTTCCTCTCGCTGGAGTTTCATTGAACCCTGACAATCTTGGTTTCACGAATCGACTTATCTAATAATTTGACAGAACAGTAAGTAAAATAAACTGTGAACCCAAGTAGTCAAGTTCCTTCATTGTTGTCAACAGCGATTAATAGATAACACTCGAAGCAAAGACAGTACTTTTGATAATCGGGTAAAGTACATTAAAAAGAAGGTAAACGAAACTAAATTAATATATGGCTCTGGTCTTATCAGTCTTTACCTTGGTTTTACTTAGTCATTTTATCGTTACAATATTATTTGCTGCGTAGAGCTCATTGGCCTCTCTATATATATGGTATATCTCTTGATATAACCGTTATGTTTCAAAGAGATTCCCCTACAAAAGATTATCTATGATCAATTCATTTGATGCAGGAACAACAGAGATTAAATTATCATTCAAGTTTGTTGTGATAAACGGTGGAGTATGTTATGAATGTAACGGCTATGCTAAAAAGGGGGTGCAATGATTTACGAGAGGAACTATTTTATAAGTTTGGTTTGAAATTGAGTGAAATTAAAACACTATTCAAACTTGACTTTACGTAGTTAATTCAGATTTTCATACTGTGTTAACAAGGCTAGCTTCCAGAGGTAATTCATAAAGCCAATTTAAACAAAGCGATTTCTAACATCTGCTCAAAATGAAAAAAAACATGGCTTGGGATAAGGTAAATATCTGACTGAAGTGAGTATATCGATAGACAAAAAAGTACCTAGTCGATCCATGCATCTCAGATTTAAAAATCACATTTATTGTTTGTAAATTTCATTATTCGAAACACAAATATCAAAAAGACTTCTTTTGTTGATATTTTTGGTCCCTGCTTTAAATGCATCAAATAAATGTTTTAAGCTACCATAATGCACGGTTCAATCATTCACAAGTATATGTACGCTAATGATAGAAAAGTGAGAAAAATAATACAGTTGACAGAATTTGATCAATATTTGATCTTGTAAGTGAACTCTCAAAGAGCACGATGTATTTTTTTTCGTATGGTTTTTTTGGAGAGAGTTTTAATTCTAAAACGAATGAAGAATTAGATGTCATGTACTATTTCCATTGAGATTATAAATCAACTATATATCTCTGCTTTGACATGCTAGGGGTATTTGATTAAGGACCTAAATACCCATTTTCAGTAATTTTTTGGCAACTTATGGCTTCAAGAACATTATAGACTAAATAGGTGTTCAAGTTTTCAAATTATCAAAAAACGGTTCTTGTCACTCCTGCTGTGCTTCTCCTCGTTATAGTCGATTTTCAATATAAACCTATCAATTATATATTATTAGACTTTGATTACATTACAAATCCTTTTAACCGCGATAATTCATATCTCCTTTTTTTCCCAATACGTTATTTCTTGTTCTTCTTTTTTTTTT
>VCJI01002459.1:29005-49153 GCA_024139395.1 Backusella morwellensis
TAATATAACATCCAAATTAACTCCAATCACCTTTTGTAAGACTATACTTTTACAGGCATCCTGACGATTTGTCTTTTATAGTAAGCAATTATAGTCAATAAGATGCAATATTGAACTAGTCTCACCCAATCAAATATTGCTTTTCCGCTAGTAACAACGTAAAACAGCAAAATTACTACATTTTCGAAACGTGGTTCTCCATTTTATTCATCATATTTTTAATATTAAAAATATTAAAAAAGGCAAGTAAAATTTGCTACAAACACATGTCTGGATGGTTCCTCACAGTAGCACCAGACAATTTTGAGCCAGTGCACGCAGTGTCCTAAAAAGGAAATTATGCAGCATTAATCGCAATAAAATAAAAAACGTGGAAAACCTGACATGAGACAACAGTACACTATTGAGGAACTGATACTTCGATATAAAAGCAGTCGCTTGCCGATGTAGGTGCAATAACCTTTAATTTAGTGTAAATGAATGTATAGACTCATTACTTGATTCAGGGCTACAGCCACAAACTCCGTTTCCCACCCACTTTTTGACTTGTTATTTTTAACGTGTGTTGTACGACCGAGATCACCCCTTTCTATCCGATTTAAAGTTGAAAAAAACGAGGAGTACAACCAATGAGCTGTGACGTCAAGTATTAGGGCATAAACTTTGTGTTTATTTAGACCCGCTCGCATATTCATTTCTCTCCTTCTTTCTTCTATTTTCTTTTTCAAATAACTTTAATTAGATATAATAATAATAATACAAAATGGTAGGTCCAGTGTATTTAATCAGTTTCTATCGTTTACTTATACATTATCATAATAGGATGAGCAATATGATGTTATCGTCTTGGGTACTGGCTTGACCGAGTGTATCTTGTCAGGTCTCTTGTCCGTCGATGGACAAAAGGTGCTTCATATGGATCGTAATGATTATTACGGTGGCGAGTCTGCATCTTTAAACCTTACTCAGGTATGTTATTATGAATAAAATTTATATAAAGAAATAAGACTGAATGTTTTCAAAAAAAAAAAAAGCTTTACAAAAAGCTCAAGCCCGACCAAGCAGTTCCAGAAGAGTTTGGACGTGATAGAGAATGGAACGTTGACCTTATTCCCAAGTTTATGATGGCTAGTGGAGAAATCGTTCGTTTCCTCACTCACACTGATGTTACTCGTTATCTCGAGTTCAAGCAAGTTTCTGGATCTTATGTTTACCGTGGTGACTCTATTTTGAAGGTTCCATCCAACGCAAGTGAAGCCCTTGCTTCTCCTTTAATGGGTCTCTTGGAGAAAAACCGCATGAAGAAGTTTTTGGAATGGGTCCAGAACTACAACTTGGAGGATCCTTCAACTCATGAAGGTAACTCGTTTACATATATGGAAATTAAATTTATATACTCATTTCTTTAAATAGGTTTGGATGCTACAAAGGTTACCATGACCGATTGTTATAAGAAGTTTGACTTGGAAAAAGAAACACAAGAATTCATTGGTAATAAAAAAAAAAGGAGTTAAAGGGGACTGGTAAGGAGTAACACTGATAATGTGTAATTTCTAGGTCATGCTATGGCACTCCACTTGGACGACTCTTATCTTCAAGAACCTGCCTATGATACTATCAAGAAGATTAACTTGTACGGTGTCTCTGTTCTTCGTTACGGAAAGACCCCTTACATCTATCCTTTGTATGGTTTGGGTGACTTGCCTCAGGCTTTTGCTCGGTAAGTTTGTTTTTTTTGTGCGTTACTTTTTGTCAAGACCAGTATTCATTAAACTATATTCTTATTTTAGTTTGAGTGCTGTTTACGGTGGTACCTATATGTTAAACAAGAACGCTGACGAGCTTGTCTACGAAGATGGTAAGGTTGTTGGTGTCCGCTCCGGTGACGAAGTAGTCCGTGCCAAGAAGGTTATTTGCGACCCTTCCTATGCACCAGAGAAGGTAAAGAGCGTTGGTTCTGTCGTACGCGCCATCTGTATCCTTGACCACCCTCTTCCTCAAACCGGTGATGCCGACTCTGCACAAATTGTCATCCCTCAAAACCAGGTTGGCAGAAACCACGATATCTACATTGCTTCCGTCAGCAGTGCACACAATGTTTGTGCCAAGGACTTTACCCTCGCCATCGTCTCTACCATTGTTGAAACCGATGAGCCTGAAAAGGAAATCGAAAAAGGACTTGCTTTATTAGGCAACATTCGCGAAAAGTTTGTATCTGTTTCACCTTTACAGGTCCCTGTTGAAGATGGAAAGCAAGACAATGTTTATATTTCTCGCTCCTATGATGCTACCTCTCACTTTGAAACTGTTTGTGATGATGTTCATGATATCTGGCGCCGTATCACTGGTGAAGCTCTTGTCTTGAAAAAGAAGGAGTCTACTGAAGCATAATTTTAATTCTCTTACATTTTGATGGACAAATAATAGTACTGTCATCAACTCAGCATTTTCAATACTTTGACGTTATCATTCTTATAATTTTTCAAAAATAAAATATTTTTTTTAAGCAAAAGTAGAAATGATATATTTAAAAGTGATAGTAGAAATATGAATCATATATTCTTGGTGGAATACGATAGTTTTTGAAGTTTCTGACTCAGTGTTGTCAATACTTGACGTCATCATTTTAGTAATTTTTCAAAAATGAAATAAAATCGTACCAGACGTCTCAAGGCAGTCCCAGGGCCTATTCAAGATTTTTTTTTAAAAAAAAAAAAGTTTGACGTTTATTTATTTATAAAAGACTTTTTCATTATCGGCGAATCGAGTTTGACTATGTTCTTATCAACTCTTGCAGGGTTATGTAAGCCAGTAAGTTAATATCCACATGTTTGTTGGAGTCAGTAACTTAACACCTGAATAGAAAGCTCGATTCTATGTCCAGTCAGCTCGACTTGCACGATCAATACCAGTTCAGTTCAACACGAAGCTGAGACCTTTAACAACCATACCCGATCACGTATTAAGTGCAGCATTAGACCAATCACAGGGATCAACTGCCCAGTTCCTTGTAGACAACACATTCTCCTTATTACGACAAGGAAATGCACCGGTTGCCTGGGAATGTTATACCGATCTAACAGAGCGAAACATTGAAAAATTCATTTCTCGTGAACAATACCGACAGCTAATCAAATTCTTCAATCAGCATAAACCCGACCAAACAACTGGCCTAAATTATGTGCTTACGCTTATCGAGGACATGAAACGACTGGGATACCAAGTCGGCCGAAAAGAGAAATTGCTGGTGATGCGTTTATTAGGAGCCAACGGCAACTTCAAGGCAATGGAGGCAGTTTTTGAGGATTTGAGCAGAGAACATATGCTCATGGTGACCGACAAGGAGTCAGCACAGAAACCATTCAATATTATGATGACGGCCTACTGCGAACAGTCGGATATATTAGAGCCGATAGATGCAGCACATAAATCAATGTCGCTTTACGATACCATGTTGGAATTAGACATCTCCCCAAGCAGCGCCACAACTCACCTACTATTAAATACCATCCGAAATGTAGGCCACTCTGATGATATCATTGAAGAGGTGTGGGATTGGCTATGGAAGCATATTGGATTGCATGTGGGCGGAAAGGCACAGGAGCTACCCGCTAGTCTGTATCGTGAAATGATTCTTTACTTCACTAGCACCGGTAGACCCCAGTATGCCTTGGAGATCAACGATATAATGGATAAAAAGCAGATTCCACGAGATGTTCGCACAATGACAGCCCTTATTCATAAAGTGGGTAGAAGCGGTAAAGTAGACAAAGCTATGGATCTTTTAAACGATATGATTGTACAAGGAATCGTCCCGAATTTAGTAACATTCAATGCACTGATCGATATACACGCCCATCAAAAACCAGCCTCGGATGTCGTTGGAGCAAGCCGTATTTATAAGATGCTACAGGAAGTGGGACTGACGCCTGATATTGTCACATTTGGTACATTCATCGACATGTTTGCTAAAAAGGGTGATCTTAAGATGGTTAAAGAACTTTACCGCGACATGAAAAATCGATACAAAATGGAGCCTACACCCTTCATTTACTCATCCTTTGTTGAATGCTTTGTTCGGTTAGGAGATCGTAAATCTGCTATGGATGTTTTACGACTCGTCGAAAAGAGACACTCTGCGCACCATATTACATACAACATCATATTAAAGGATCTAGCACAACATGGCCATATTCAACAGGCAATGGATTTCTTGAAGCGAATGATCAAAAAAGAGGCACATCTTACACCGCGTGCTTTTGCTCCATTATTGCAATATTATGCGAAAAGAGGCGACACAGCAGGAACTCATAAAGTGGCTTCTCTTATGACGGAATCCCAAACCATACCCGATGTCATAACCTATTCGATATTGCTGGAATCCTATGCAAAAGCGGGTGATATGGAAGGAGCTGAAAACATTTTTGAAATATTCAAGAAAAGATGGAATCCCAACCTCTACGTTTATAACTCTATGCTTTTCGTATACTCCAAGAAGAACGATATGGATAAACTGCTCTCTACCTATAAACACATGACTGCTTCTCATGTTTTGGCCAATGTAGTTACTTATGGCATCCTCATGCAATTCTATTCTCGACGTAAGGACCTTCGTGCCGTGGAATCGCTACTGGAAACTATGCAGAGTAACGGAGTTCCGCCTAGCTTAAACTGCTGGACTATCCTAATGCAAACTTACTTTGAACAAGGTCGTGGACAAGACGCAAAAAAAGTTTTGGAACACATGATACAGACTGGTCTGGAACCTTCTCAACACACGCTGTCTATTCTTATTCATTCTTGTATAAAGTCAAACCAATTTCCCATGGCTGAATCTATCATGCAAGAAACCATAGAACGATCCAAGGAATCAATGACATTGCCTCAACATACACTACTAAGTGACTCCTTTATAGACGAATACGCTTACGAAGAGAATATCCCCGAGACTATAGAAGATGTTTTAGATCGAGATCATCCACAAAATCCAGCCAAATCTTTGGTGCCTCATTTATTCACACCTTTATTGTCGGGTCACATTGAAAACGGCGACTTTGACCTAGCCAGGGATCTATACACAACAATGAAAGAATTGAATGTCCAAACGACTTCGCATGTTTATGTCACATTAATGAAAATGTTTAGAGAAGAGGGAGACTACGATGCTGTAAATACCATGTGGGATGCTATACAGAAACCACAACCATCCGAAAAGTCCGTTGACGTCAGTGGACTCAGCATTCTTCTTCCCCAAACTGACAACGATTACAAACCAATCTTAACGTTGAAACCTATCGAACGGAAGCATAAAAAAACTAAAAACCGGGACTCCATGTCGTTTGCTCTGTCTGTCCAAATTGAATCGCTTAAAGACCAAGGAAAAGTAGACGAAATTATTGCGCTGTGGAGTACACTGGAAAAAGAGCAGTTTGTATTTGATGAGACTAACTGGAACCGGTATATATCATCTCTCTTAGAGCTCAACAACCCGGAGCTAGCATGTGAGGAAGCCAAGCGTGCGTTTTTCTCTGACATCTCGATTCCCATTCCCACAAAAAGATCACGCGATGAATTCACCCCAGATATCGATGATTCACTTCATAATCGCACTTGCGAGTTATTTGCACAGTACTTTACTATTCATGGTCATGAAGACATGGGTGCAATGCGACTACGAGCTGTTGTTTTAGAGAATATTAAAAGATACACTAAACATGATACACTAAATAATTAACGTTAAAACAAAAGAAACATATAGATCTCATTATTTACCATTTGTATATACTTCTTCTTATATCTATTAAAAAAAAAAAGAAAATAAATAAAAGTTAATGATTCACTTTGATTTTATCACCATTTAATACTTTGATATCAATAATGAATTTCATTTTTGTGTAGAATACAAAAATATCGATAAATTTAATAGCAATAGTGCTTTACTGACTATGTAATTAATACATTGTTGTCCCAGTCTAATTTCTTGGGTCATTAACATTATTTTTAACAAAGCTTAAATCGCTTAAAAAAAGCCTTTACTCCTATTCTCCTAAAATGGCCCTTTAAATTGCTTTACTAGAAAACAAGAAATAAACAAATAGCATAATGATTAGATTGAAATAACTTGAATGGAATACAAATAACGTCAATGTAGTTTATGATTTAGTAACCTCAAAAAGCGTTATTTTCTATTTGACATACTACATGAACCCAGTAGTAAAAAGTATCGAGTTTGAGGTAAGGGGTAGTGACATTGCATATCAAAACTCTTTCATTACTACTGTAAGATATTTGCTTCTATTTCCATCTTTTTCTTTTTTTCTTTTCTCTTCCTTCTCTCTGTACCAATATGCCACCTACGCCAACGTTTAATGAATCCTATAATTCTGTTTTCTTATGCATGCAACAAAAAAGAGAAGAGCAGAAAAAATCAATTGACGCTTATAGGTCCCAGCAATGTCCTGGCTATAACGCACTATTGTCCGAAGTTGCAAATGAATTATACAAACGTATCACTCCCATTAGTATTGTTATGGATAATGTTGAGTATCATGATGTAGTATCTGGAAAAGAAATTGTGGTAAGATAAAGTTGGCTTATAAGATGATAATTTAAGTAGTGTATATTTCAATTAATTATTCAAATATTTACAAAGAATCGTTTGAGTTTATTACTTTGTCAAGCCGATCGCAAATTAGCATTATCTGTTGGAAAGGCTTTAAATTCTCAACGGTTTTTTCACGATATTAAATATGAAAACTTCTTGCTGGATGACGAAGATCACATTTATCAGTTTTATAGTTCCAAGGAAGGAATGGATGAATTCAAAGGTAATTGGGTTGAATTATAAACTTTAAATAACTGACATGAATGTCCAATATAGAGCCTGACAATGACGATTTGCCAAATGGTGTGTACACACCGTTAACTAGTTGTTATTCATCCACATGCACAAGTGAAAATATGTGTTATAGTTTTACCTGCCCACGAAAAAAAGTACATCTGTATAAGTGTATAAGGAGAAAGAGTAAAATGCTTAGATTTATTTTATATTTTAGAGTTTAAAACCAAGCCAGAGCCAGTCGTCTCTGCAAGACAAGGTAGAGTAATATCATCTTCTCTATCTAACGTACAAATAACGTATCTTTAAATTCATAAATGTAGGATGATAACACAGCACTCTGGGCATACTCTGTACCAAAGAATGTTGTGGAAGCTACACTTCCTCGAGAAAGGGAAAGGCAAGAGTGTATTTACGAATTAATCTACACAGAAAAAGATTTTGTGCGAGATCTACAATACCTTCAAAATGTAGGTGTATTTTTTTTATAAACGTAGTTTTGGATATATACTCGACAAGTATTTACTTTGGGTTTATTTTATTACTGTAATTTTATTATTATGAAAAGTTTTGGACAAAACCTTTACTTAAGGACAGTATTGTTGGCAGCCCTACAGAATTTGTTCACGATGTTTTCTTCAACATCGACACGATTGAAAACGTCAATTCACAACTATTATTAGCATTAGAATCTAGACAAGCTGGGAATTACTTAGTATCAAACATTGGGGATATTATGTTACAGTATGTGAGTCAGTTCGATCCTTTTGTCCTATATGGTGCACATCAAGTCATAGGGAAATTTAGATTTGAGCTCGAAAAAAAACAAAATACCCAATTTTTGCAATTTGTAGAGGTAAAGTAAGTTAGATGTGCCATTATTATTATTTTTTGAGCCTCAAAGTAAAAATAATTCTGCTTAAATGTTTTCCGATGCTGTTTTTAACTTTATTTTTCTTCAATAGACCACTGAAAGAGCCCCTCAGTCTCGAAGATTGGAGCTTAATGGTTATTTGACAAAACCGACAACCAGGCTTGGGAGATATAATTTACTTCTAAAAGAGATTCTGAAAAGAACACCACACGATAACCCAGATATTGAAGTTATACCGCAGGTTATGGAGATTATTACTAGGTTTTTGGTGAAAGTGAACGTGGAAACAGGGAAATGTGAAAATATGTTTAACTTGCATCAATTCGGGTTAAATTTTTCATTTAAAAATGCATCTGATTATGTGGTAATTTATGATAAAAATCAAAGGAAATAATAGAGTGCATTTTAGTGATAGTTATTGTTAAAAAAAAAGGACTTACAACTGCAAAAGAATGGACGTCAAATGATAATGAAGGGACGCATGAGACGTAAAGGAAGCACCTATTCGGACTCATCTGAACTTCAAGTGTTTTTACTGGACCACTATTTAATATTCGCGAAAATCAAATGCGTTAATTTTGTTGAAACTTATAAAGCATATAGAAAGGTAAGATTATTGTGTTTTACATACCTATGCAATATTAAATGCATCTCAATACAGCCAATACCTCTTGAGCTACTTTCATTCTCTGTTACCAGCTCCAACAATAATAAACATAAAAGAACAAGCTCAATTCTTCCGTATAATAGACCGTCAAGTATTGGAACTGGATCAAGTATCTTAACACGTCCCTCCGTATCGGAGAGTCTGAGCTCATGTAAACCAAACAATCTATCTATTACATTCCTTCATCATGGAAGGAGAGGCTCTCCAGCTATCACTCTTTTCACTGATTCAAATTCGATACAGCAAATTTGGACAAAAAAAATTAGTGATCAGCAGGAACTTCTTACAGAAAAAAAACGTATATTTACTCTGTCACCTTTAATCAATAAATATTTTACAAGTTCCAATAGAATAAGCAGCACGTTTACCATAGGTAAGATTAAGCAAAAATCAGCCACGATATGTTCCATGGCATTTTATAATTTTATATGCATTATTAGATGCAATCAGTACACCTTATATACTCATAGGTGCAGATCAAGGTATTTACATAAGTACATATGATTCTGCTACCGAAAATCAGGAAGTATCATATCTTGTTCCCCTTGAAAAAGTGACACAAATTGAAAGTTTACCTGATTCGCAATTACTGGTTTTGGCGGACAAAATTTTATGGTCATTTTCATTAGACAGTCTTACCCCTTCTTCATTGGCTACTCAGATGAAACGTGGGCGCTCGGTCTGTCAAAATACATCCTTCTTTCATGTTGGTGAATGTCTTTCGAAAACACTCGTCTGTGTTGTGAAGAGAAACACTATATCTGATACTACCATTCGTGTGCTGGAGCCCATCATAACTGATGAGCATAAGAAGCCCAAGTCAATGTTTAGCTTGAAACGTTTAGTACGGGGAGGCTCAGTAGGACTAAAGCCTTATAAAGATTTGTACTTACCAGGTGAGGCTACTTCTATTAGCTTATTGAAAACAAATATGATTACCTTTTCTTCGAGAGGAATTGGTGTTGTTGATATGAAAAACTCTGGTGTTCAAGGTACTATCTTTTATTGTTAGCCGTGCTATTGTTTATATATATATTATAGCACTATTAGACCCAGAGGACGAAAACCTAGATTTTGTCTTCTCAAAAACTGATATTCGACCTCTAAAGATGTATAGAACTAGACCTTCTGAGTACCTGGTTTGTTACAATGGTAATTGTTGGAAAAAAAACGGAGTTAGAGATGGTCAAAGAGATAAATATAGTGATCCTCATATATGCATGTAGAGTTTGCATTTTTTGTAGATCAAAGGGGTCGACTTATAAAATCGAGACCACAATTATACTGGGAAGGAGAGCCTGACTCATTTGCATTGTCTGATACATATATTTTAGCTTTTGAGCCCGATTTTATAGAAGTTAGAAGTATAAATACTGTAAGTTTTTTTTTTTTGTCACCTCTTCTAGTGTATTTTAATTAATTACAAATATGTGTTGTATAGGGTGCATTGGAACAACTCATTAGAGGTAAAAATATAAAATGCACTAGTTCTGATCGGCTTCATTTCACCATGGATGACTCGGAAAATGAGGGGTTCCAAACCCTTTTTCAACTTGAGAGGATATTTCAAAACAAAAATTAGAATCACAAATAAATATAATGAAAGTAAACCAGAAGTAATGATAAATATAAATTCAGCTACTCTTCCTTTGAGGAAAAGAACACAAAATTGTAAACATAGTATATTTGGAGATAGTAATAAACAAATAAGTAAACGTATGCTGTTATAGATTTGCACGTACGCAGATCGGCAATTGCCGATCTATCATTCCGATGACTATCCTTTTTTATTAAATTGAGTTAAATTAAGATTTCTTATGTGTATCTTATGTTTTATTTATTTTGTCTATATATATTATATATACAATGTGTATATATATTTAACAAAGGGGGCTTACGACATAAGTTTCTAAATAAAAAAAAGATCATATTTTTTGATAGTTTTTTTTTGTTTTTGTTTTCATGCATAATTTTTTTTTAGCTAGCCCAATTTATAGAACCGCTTCTCTTTTGACTATGTTTTCTACGACGATCTTCTCCCTTTTGGTGAATCTTCATATGCTGTGATAGATTATCTGAACGAGAAAATGTCTTCTGGCATCCAGGAAAAGTACAAGCAAAAGGACGTTCAAGTGTATGAATACGCATATGTCTTTTAAGATGCTCTAATCGCTTAAAGCTACGCTGACATTGTAAGATGGGGCACACATGGGTCTTCTGGCTAGTCTTCTTTGGCTGTGATTCAGGTTGATAAACAATTGGATAAGTTCGATCATTCATAAAAGTGCTGGTAGCTTCAGGAAGCATATTGGTTTCAGTGTTATAAGATGGTATATTGAAATTACGTAAATACTGATTCTGAGAATGGTAAACATTGTTTTCCTAATAGGCAGATCCGCATTAATATAAACATATTCTCTTCATCAACTCTTTTTATCACTTTTTATTTTACCTCTGGGGTATAATTAGCTCTATATATTTCTTGATAATTCATATCAAATGATGGTCTTGCAAAATATTGATTGTCAAACATTTGATTTTGTTGATTCGTATGATTAGGTTGGGTAGTTTGATTTGGTTGACTATGCTGATTAGTTTGAACATCTACTTGGTTGAACTTGTTCTTTTTGGTATGGGTGCGATAGTGAGCATTGAAGTTATCAGATCTACTAAAGCTCTTTCCACAACCAGGGAAAGAACATACATGAGGTTTTTTTCCTGTATGGACCAGCATATGACGCTTCAAATGTTCGTAACGTTTAAAACTCCAATTGCAATATGGATATTTACAAACATGCTTATGTTGAGCTGCGGGAGGAGTAGTTCTCGAGCCACGTTTACCTGACTGTGATGAAGAATTGTCGCTCTCAGTAGTATCGGATAAAGGAGAACTGGTATAGAATGAGGTATTATGTAAATTAGAACCAAAGAACTGCGTGTACTGTTGTCCACGTGAGTCAACTGATCCATAATTATCTACTTGTGATTCTCCAGAGCACCCATTCATTGACATCGCGGAGCAGGAGCTTCGGCGGAAGGCATCTTGATCTTGAATAGAATCCGGAAGAGATGTACCGAAACCAAAAGGTCCAATATCAACTGAATATTTACGTTTGAATTGATCTGAGCCAAGTATCATAGATGAGGGAGAAACTGCGGGTGTCAATGGAGGGGAAATGTTTGACTGATACAGAGGATTCATTGCACTTTGCGAATAAGTTTGGCAAGGCATTGGGTGACTGGGTGGAGGCAAGTATGTAGTAGAAGCTATCGTGTCCTTCTTATCAGAAACATTGAGATTTAGATTAGGTAGTGTATCAATCCCAGGCAACTTTTCGTTTGAGTCATAATGTGATGCCATTTTTGATTTCTAAATAATGAAAAGGAAGAAGTAATGGTAAGATGATTAAAAAATTCCTTTTTAAAAATAAACAAATCATGACAGGAGACAAGTAGATGTCTCCTCCAAAAGGGGTGAATATACTCCCTAATTTTGACAGTAAAATAATTGTGACTCGTCAAATATGTCCTAAACGAGATCAGTGTCAACTCCCCACTTGCTTACTTACTCCTGATTAAAAGGAGTCAAAAGCAAGACCTCGTGAAACACTCCCTGAATACAACCAATGCCCTTGATTTGTGGCAATAATATACATGTATTCGTTATTTAAACAAGTATATTTTATTATTCATTTTTATACATTTTGGGAAATTAATCCCAATAAAAAAAAGTAATGATGTTTTTTTTTCTATGATATGTTTCTATGAAAATTTTACATACAGATCTATGAATTTAAAGGAAAGAAGCCTACACAAAAATAAATAAAAACCAAACCATGAGTTACTCTGTAATGTGGTAACTTGTGATATAGAACTTACGCGTCTAGCAGCTTCTTCAAGTTCACTATCTGTCAATTTGTTCTTGTCGTCGTCATTAGGGATTTCGTAGACACCACCAAGGATAACGAAAGGATGATAAGCAAATAAGTTGAGATCAGACATTTCAGTTACACCAGACAAGACGAGAACAGGATCAATTTCTGAGCTGATACCAGCAACAATACTAGTAATACCCAAATAAACATTCAAGTAAATAAATGAAATAAAAATAGAAAATACCCTGTCACTACTTACTCTGTGTCCATACGATCACCAATAATACAAGTTTCCAAACGACTTAAACCAAGAACACGCTGGGCATAACGCATGATTAAAGCAGATGGCTTACCACAGAAGAAAGCCTTTGTCTTTGTAACTAACTCAACACAAGCTGTGAAAGCACCAGTGGCAGGAATCTTACGACCTTGAGAGTCCAAAGTTTCAACATCCAAATTGGTAGAGATCAACTTGGCACCTTGTTGAACAAGTTGAACAGCCTTTGTCAACTTTTCAAAGTTATATACGGCAGACTCACCCAAAACAACATAGTCAGGATTGTGATCATTCATGAAGAAACCCTTGTCGTAGAGAGCATAAGCGAGACCAGGTTCACCAATGACATAGACGGTTCCACCCTGTTAATTAGAAATTAGTAAATATATGTATAAAAAAAACAAGTAATATGTAAGATAGTACCTCAGGCATTTGGGAGTGGAGGAAGTATGCAGTAGCTTGACCGGATGTGAAGAAGTGGTCTTCAGTGACGTCAATACCAAGACGGTTCAACTTTTGTTGCAACTCACGGGGAGTAGGAGCAGAGTTGTTAGTAAGGAAGAGATACTTTTTGTTATTCTTCTCCAAAAAGTCGACGAATTCCTTGGCACCAGGCAACAAGTTGGATCCCTAAACGCACGTAATCCATTTAATATATGAAAGTAATAAAATGCACATGCTATAAACTTACGTGATAGATAACACCATCCATATCAATAATAAAACCCTTCTTCTTACGAATAGCCTCGAGACGTTCGTTGTGAAGAACAGGGTCACGGAATAAAGCCCAATCTCTGGCTGAGATACCGTCCTCATTTTGATGTGTATTGCCACTGGCATGAGCGGTTTGTCCGAGGCTGGCAGCAAAAGAGGCAGCCAAATCACGGGTCTCATCAGGGGAGGCGAAGTCAGTGACAGATGTGGAAGGAGTGTTGACGTTGTTCTCGGCCATTGTGTTTAATTGATTTTATACGAGTAAGTATTTGAAAGAAAAAATGGCAAAATTGTCAAATTAATGGCACTTTATATATGATTTTCTCTGATTCGTATCAGTCTCTCTAGTATATGATATCTGACTCAAAAACGTGTTTCGCATTTTCGGGGGTTCATTTTAATTTTTTTTAATGGGCTCTCTTCTGTATTTAGTAGATTTGAAATAAGATTAAAATGCCTTCAAGTGAACTGATGTCATTATCAATAACCAAAGCTCGCCATCAGATGCTAAGTTGAACTAATTTGATATCCGACAGGATACCCAGTTCTTTACATTAGCCAATGAATATTATCATTTTTATATTTATTATAAAGACACAGAGTAATTAATCGTATAATATTTTTTAACGAGGTGGCTTGTTTTTTCTTTCTTTTATCTGTTTCAATCTATTGTTTCATTATAATTTTTTGAGATTTAATAAAGCAAGCGGATGATTTTCTATAATAGTCTCTTATTATGCTATTATGCTTTTTATTTTATTATTATTTTATTTTTCGTTTCTATTTACGTAAATTATTATAAAGATGTTCTTTTCCTTTCTTTTTTTTAGACTTGTCAAATATTTCTTTATCGGTAAAATTCAAGCTTATCAACGACGTAATGGCAAAAATCATGTAGTACAATTTTCAATCTGGATTTATCTGCTCCGAACACTTAATCGAGTAAATCAACGGCAGCTAGTAAAAGAAAGAAATGATATATTTTAGTTGAATTTTTCTATCTTTCGAAAAGGCAAAAGAATGACTTACAATTGAATAATAAGCAGGACATCATAACTGCTGTCATTGCAAGACCGTTAAGTTGACCAAAGTTTGTTGCAGATAAAGCAAAGAAAATAACAGCATTGAGTATACGCGAAATACAAATTGCTTTGGGTCTCCAGTTGACTATAAAATATGCAAACAAAATAGATATACAGTTTTTAGTTTTTAACACGTGCAAGAATTATCGTGATCTATACTTTACCGCCTTTAACGGGTGTGTTGACGAGTTTTATCATGGTATTGACGCACAAAATCAGTCCACCGGTGATCCAAAATACTTTGATAACAAAGGAAGGGTCGGTGATTTCACAAAATACCGATTCTTCCTCAGATGACGCTGCACTTAGAGCAGTAATAACAGTATTGGCAGCATGTTCCGTCACTGTACCTGTACTAGTACTTTCATTAGCGTGTCCTTCACTGGCAGTTGATTCCGACCCACAGTCCTTAGTCCAGAGAAGTCCTCCATTTACAGGATCATCCCAGCCCATAGCATGGATACTGATTGTGTCTGTCATGGCGATACCAAATGCTACTTGGAATAAGTGAAGTGGGAAATGGAGATACATCCAGATTTGGGTGAGATGTGTATTACTATTGAACTATTATAGTATATAAATTCATACATGCATATGACAGGCATAAATTAATATTGTATTGAATAAGTAGCAAATATACGCATATACAAACTTACCTCTCCACTAAAGTCATCAAAATACATAAAGAAATAACAAAAGATAATAACAACACCGAAAGCATTGGCAGCACTGATGGAAAAGGTTTATAATAGTTATAAATTGACTGTAATAATTAACTTACATAACACTGGTGCTGGGTTGTGCCTCTGAAACCATTTTAATAAAGCCCATGCAATTTTCACCAAGAATAATCAAAGTGAATAAACCAAATCGTTCACCAAGATGACTAGCTCCTAATGAGACACGGGCGTTGCTTTGTAAACAAATATGGGAAAGTAATTCTATGCCTATGCTGAGATACCAAAGAACAAATCTCTGGGTCATGTATTCACTACTTTGGTAATGTAATGACAATGCCCACATAAGAATAGAAATAGCATTGGCAAAAACGTATGCACCAAGAGGTTTACGGGATGATTTAAAGTGGGCACCCAAAGAGACAAGGAAAATGATACCATACTGAACGAGAAGGACCGCTTTCATGACTGTGGATATACCATTTTTAGTAAAGGCTCAAAATAGCATCTGATTTAAAATATCACTTACTGATATAACCAACAATAAAGTTCTTTGGCGATTCTCTAAAGGTATAGCTACCACCAGCCATAATCACTAAAATATATAGAATAGAGTAAGATGAGAGTCATCGAAAATATATACTTGTAGTAGTTCTTACCTAGACCGATCAATTCAATGATCTTATAAATATGATGCATTACATCTGTTAAAAAAAAAGGGTTAGCTGAACACTGCGTTTCTATTTATTTAGTCTTGAGCCGATCGGTGTACCTCCTCTGTCGTAGCGAGATGAATATCTATTACAATAGTGATGATGTTAAATTTGTGAAAATAAATATATATACATATTGGTGTGTACATGTTACTTACAAAGCACTTGAACACCAGGTCCACCACATAACAACGAACCAAGAAACATAAACACCAATATCATACACTCCTGAAATATGATGAGAGTGTGTAAAAGTACTGTAAAAAAACGCAGTGTTAATGGAGTATGTAATAATAATGGTATATATACGAGTATTTTACCTCAACCAACCGACGTAGAAGACGTCACCAAGCAACTCAACCCAAGTAGCAGACGACTCTACACCGATTTCATCTGATAAATCAGGATCAGGAACACTAAAAAATAAAATATATTCAGAAACACCACCTAGTGATTCATATAATTCTGCTTACGCGAATATAACTTTTTTAGAAGAAACATGATGCTCTTGTTTGATGTTAATGAACTGAACTTGAATGTAAACATTTTCATTTAAATTAATAAGAATGTCGTTATGTGCTTTGTTCGTATGAGGATAGGTGGTATTCTCCGTCTCGGAGCGTTTTAAATTATCAGATGATAATTGTTTTTCAGGTGTGCTTGGTGTAGAAGAACCTTCGGCGCTAGCAGATCTGGTTCTAAGATCAGCAGAAGAAGACAATCCTATATATTTATTTAATTTCAGAATAAGGGTCGTTTTTTTTCTACATAATTTTGGTTATGACGTTTACTTGATTCAAGTTCTACTTTTTTGGCGCTGATTTCAGCACGAATATTCATTGTTTTATGAACTTTAACAGAGTAGTTGCGCTTGGTAGACTCCAAAAAATCAATGAATTCATCTGTATCTTTGAAGTTACGCATTTTTTCCATTTCGTGTTCGACAAGCTCCAACTATTTACCGTAAGCATGTATAATTTAAAACATGTGACACAACAATAAAAAAAAGGAAACTTACAGGCTTTATGAGCTTCTCCAAGTCTTCTTCTCTAAAAGTGAAATGTTGTTCTCCTACCAAGTGACGGAAGTGCAATGCTATAAAAGAAAATCATATTAGGATCGGGAATTCAAAGAAACCGATTTTTTCATTTTACTTAGTCGGACTATGGTCTTTTCACTAAAGTAAGGTTAGTAAATAAATATGCTTTTTTACAAATGATGAAATAGAAATGTAGATCTTTACATTATTTCTTCTTCTTGAACATTTTCTAACTCGTTCTCTGATATAATAGATTCTGGGTGCTTTTCGTTCCACTCCTTTCTCTCAGTTTCAAAAGCGTTTGCTCTTCTGTTATGCAACTGTAACTCTTTAAAGGGATGAAGTAAAACATCACCAATAGTTTCTGTTCCGTGTCTGCGTAAGGGACGACCGGCAGGATCATGTAAAGGCGAAACTTGTTCGTTTACAGAGTGAGAGTGTCTACTTAAATTACGGGCAACATCATCTCCTTCAGAAATATGGCTTCCTTGTAAAATACTATTTCTATTGGATATATGACTATGGTTCATGATGGAGCGCTCCTGAATTGATTCTTCATCTGGAATAACAGATTGACGGCGCCTTTGTTGGGCACTACTGGCACCAAATGCTGGACCCTGATATCCTCTTCGTACGTTCTGTGCCATCTAATATGGTATATAAAGCTAAAATTGGGGTATGTTAATCTCAAAAAAAGTAGAGATATGTCGTTTTTAGATCAAAAAGAAAAAGAGGAAGAAGGAGAAGGAAAAGAATTAAAAGAAAGTAAACAAAAAAAAAAGGCTTTTTCCTTCATTTCTATTGATATCAACAATAGTGTCATTAATCGGAGTGTCCTAATTCATTCACTTTAAATAACGTTGCACACATCGAATATGACAAAAACTTGATTCAAAGAAAGATCATGGTGTTTTACACTAGTACATATATGTTATATCATATCTGCTTTGATAAGAAATAGTAAAAAAATCGAGCCAAATACTGACTGTGTGTTTTCTATTGTTTGTTATAATAGTATGATGAATCCATGTGCATCTAAAGCAATCAAGGTTCGTTCCTATATAAAAAAAAATCGGCGTTTGTTCATGGTAATTTATTGGTTCTTAAATAGCCATAAGGTAGCACAAACCAAGAACAAAAATAAATGATCGCCGTAAAAAGATATCAAAGAAAATGAAGCATAAAGTTTAAAAAAAATTAGGATAATATTGTAGAATATGTATTTTTCTTGTTAAATTCACCATGAATGTCATTTTATCACGCCATATAGAATAATATTTACAAATAATGGCTTGAAATATCTGAGTTTTCTTTTCCTTTTCTTGCACTGTAGTGCAAACATTCATGTAGAGATCCAAATGTAAAGAAACCCTACTGTGTGACCAAATGCAGTTTGATATTAAAGTGGGACACTAAATCTATTTATTAACAACACTGCCACACTCGCTAGAGTAAAAGAAAAAGAGAACTATCCATTATAGAAAGTCCAGACTATAACCAATATAACATATATATCCATATTTAATCCATAAATATCTATCATATTATAAAAGTATAATTACATAAAAAGTCATATCCGAGTAAGTAAAAGGTGCACCACTGACAGTGTCACTGCTTGTACCACCAATTTTGTTTGAAAACTTTTCAAAAAGTTTTGCTGCCTGTTCTTTTTTTTTTTGCAAGACATCTACATAAATAATAGATGTATTGTTGACCATATACATTAACTCCTGTGTATATATTTTTGCTGTTGTCAAATTTAGAAAATAAACTTTTTAACAGAAAATCACGCCTTCACAAAAAAAAAAGCTAACTGCGCAGTTTTAATTAATACAGGTACGCCCATGGCGAAGCAACATCATATTCACATAAATAAAAAAAAGAAAAACATCATTTACATTTGTCATACTGCTATTAATACGATGGTATGTATAATTATATACAAATATACTAGCATAATGATCATTAATGACTAAAGATAATTCAAACCCGTAAGGTTAGCTGATACTTTTACTTTGTTCCTTGAAAACTGTCATCATTAGAGAGTTGATGTTTTTTGTGTCGTTTGTTTCGTGTAAATAAATGAAATACTTTGGCATTTGTATCAAAGCATAAGGAAATTTAAAACTGCCTTTTATCCAGAAAATCAAGGGATACAATGTGCTATGGGCTTATCAGATGAATTCCATTTGATATTTAATGCGCTTTGTAATACACCAACCCGCGAACTAAACTAAAAAAAAAAACCTGGTAAAGTAAAAAAGGAGTATTTGTTTATTCAATAAGTAAATATTCTTATTTGGATAAATAGACAAATGCAGAGATAAATTAAGCTTTCCACATAAAACATCTTGTTCATAAAAAGCAGTAAAAAATACCAATATTTTTATTTGACTTCCTCTTTTTTCACCACCTATTATTATAGCGCGTATCGGATATTCGGATAAGAAAAGAGAACCATAAACATCACTCATGGTTGATTTTGGTTATTCTAAAACCTTTTCAGATTTCAAAAACAGTAAAGCATGATTTTTTTTATGAACTAATACAAAACTCTGATCCGCTTCTTATAACATTGCTTAAATATATATATATATATAAGTAGAAAGAAAAAAGGATCCTTAAATAACTTGGGATCACAGTCTAATAAACAAGTTTATCGGAGAATAACTACAAGTGTTTACCAACAACCTGGTAACTTAAACCTAACGCTTCTCACCAGCATCTACATAGATGCACAGTGGGTGTCGTAAATAACAATGTTTTGAATTCATTGACAACCAATCAAGCAAAAGGCCTGGTTACTATTATTTCTTATATTTTGAGCGAAACTCTGTTTTTGGATGGAAAAAAATGAGTAAATCATTTTTACAATTTTTCTAATCTTCTAACGAGTGCGTCATCATAGCATTATCACTAAAGTTGATATTATGTTAGACGGTTTGGTAACGACTGTTTGTGAAGAGATTGCTCAATTTAGTGTCTATTAGTGAGCATATTTTCATTTAAGAATCCTAACCTTCAGGTATACACATATCCACTTGAAAATTAACCACATTTAATGGAGTTTCTGACTAATACTTACAAACATTATTTTGCTGCCTTGAATACATTTATATAATTAAATTGACTATGAGAAACATTCAATACAATGTTGTAGCTAAAATGACGTGAGCAAAAAGCCATAAAAGATAAATGAGTACTTGAACGGTATATATTTTTACCGCAAAACGGAAGACTTTTTATTTATTTGTGGAGGGAGTAGCAAAAATTTTTTGTTTTCTCGCCTGCTCTGTTTTCAACCAATCATAATATACATATAGGAGTACAAGCATCCATTTAAATGAGGGAAATAAAGCAAAGAAAAGCAAAAAAAAAAAAAAAAAAAATTT
>VCJI01002459.1:58112-72379 GCA_024139395.1 Backusella morwellensis
TCGATTGGGCCCCTCCCTGATTGATGAGTTAAAAACTGAACTAGTGAATCTTAATCATGATGAGAAACAGTTACTAGCCACTCAATTTGTTTACAATAAAAAGGAGGTAATATCTCGGTAATAGCTTTTATTATTCATTTTTAAAATGAATGCCTTTATCAGCAGCGTGATGTGATCGATATGGGTAGAAAAGTAAGTTGACAAAACAAAGAGGCAATCCATTACGATTATCCAAAACAAAATAAAAAAAATAACAAGATGTGGTTTCTTCCAATCACTGATTCTCAGATCCCCTGCATTATGATATTCTACCCATTATATATATGGATGCGTATTTCCTTTCTACACAGACAAAGGTCGACTAAACCATTTAAATAAATAACTGCCACATCTGACTTTGTATGATTTCTGTTAAAGCCAGTGTTGTTACTTTTTGAATTTTATGTGGTTTTTTGATAATTGGGAGAGACTACAGGTTAAATGAGATACATTGCAAGTCGATTCTATAGAATCCATTCATCAAAGCCATAATATTACAATTATTATACGATTTTCAGCAATAATAATAATGATGACGATAACATTAGCACTTGCATTTGAATTCATAATTAAAGATTCATATAGATAAACATTTTAACACCAGTGAAAAACAAAACAACTTAAATGTTGTATCTTGTAAACAGTGAACATAGGTTAATAATATAAGCTAATACTAAATCTCTCTTAAACTCACGCTAGATGAAGAGAGAGGGGGCTGATACCACATGGATACTTTATATTTTTGGATTAAAATGTAACATTTTCGCGCTCTTTTTATTTTGTTCTATTTGAAAATGGGCGCAGCAAGTTGCACTTGTTTGCCCTTCTTTTTCTCTCACAAATGAATATTTTTTCGAAAAAGCACAACGATTGGAAATTGCGTATCCACGTCCAAAAAGGTCTCAATTTGGCCGTAGCGTAAGCATACTAAAAAATGATTTTCTTTATTTCTTTTTATGGAAAAATCTTCTATAGTGATTCCAACGGTACCTCAGACCCTTATGCTGTCCTTCTTGTAGAGTAAGCTTGTTCTTGAACATCTCCTAAACACTTTAAACTAACGAAAAAGCGAAAACATGAAAATATCACATCACTCTGAATGTCACCAAATATAAAAGTGGTTCAAAAAAGGATTCAACAGCAGTCATCCCAAAAACCCTTAATCCCGAATGGAATGAGCACTTTACGATTCCACTTTCAAAAGAGAAACCCATTAACTTTATTGAAATCGAAGTTTGGGATAAAGACAAGCTGACCGACTTGACGTTTAAAGAGCTGCTTACCTTTAAGAAGGAGCATTATAAAGACGATTTCTTGGGAAAAGTGACTCTGCCGGTTGGAACACTCTTTCAGAAGATTCACAGTTCAGGAGAGGGGATTGAATTTTCTTCCTTAGATAATTCAGATGTTGTTTTGCCCTTGGAAAAGCAAAGTGAGCATGACAACGTTCAAGGTGAAATTCAAATCAAATTTGGACTTATCAAAGGTCAAGATAACACGTGAGTGGATTCGTATATATAAAGTTTAACATAGACTGATCTTGCTTTTTATTTTCTTTTGGATCTAAAGTTTAACCTGTGAACAATTTTGGAATGAATATATCAGATGATGATTTCCTAATTAATCGAACAAAAGACCCGTTTTAATTTATTAATGCTGAAAAAAAAACAAAGACAAAGCATCACCTATAAAAAAATAAAAATAATTAAAAATTGAAAAGCCCTCATGAACATTTCTTTTAATAATATCAATCATTCCATTCACCTTTATGGGTTCGAAAACACAGCCAGTCCTGTTATCTGGCTTTTGCATGGTGCAGGAGGGGATCAATCCCATTTTGACACTGTTCTACCTCCATTATTGGACAAGAAATGTCGCATTATCGTCTCTGATGTTCGCTTGCATGGACAATCACAGCCAATTGACAAAGATGTACCGTATGAATTTAACAGCGAGACACTTGTTAAAGACATGATTCATATATTGAATCAAATAGTGGATCAGTATGGTGGGTTCAAACTGTACTTGGCAGGTTTTTCGATGGGAGGGCTTATAACACAGCTGTTTGCTAGATCCTATCTTGAGGCTCCTGTTGAGTCTGTTGACTTGGCTGGAATTGTTCTCATAGCATCATGTGTCATTGGCTTAACATGGGAGCGCATAGGATGGATGAATATATTCTATAATGATACTGATACAGATCAAGTAACAATTGATGCTAAAGAAGGTATTTTAATGGCTCCACACAATCAGTATGGCAAGGATGCAGCCAAAAGAGCAGCCGATATGGTTGAATCGCTTGATAATATTTCCAAAATATTTCGTTTTTGCTCAAAGGTGTTGCATCCCATGGTAAATACACCAAAGTTTACTAGTACAGTTGACATCCCTATGCTCCTGATTGCACCAGAAAGCGACACTTATACCAAAGGCGAGCTAGTCTACTTGAACGAGCACAACAAGAAAAATGGGATTCAAAGCGAGGTCACTGTGATTAAGGATGCTGGTCATATGGTTACTTTGGATCAAGGGCTTGCTGTAGGACAGACAATTGCTCGTTTATTCGATGAGTGATATTTTATTCTATTTTATAATTTAAGACAGTGTATTATGAATGTATAACTTTACTTATTATATATGGCTCAAATAAAAACATTTTTTCTTCTTATCATTATTCTCATCCAAACCATTCATAATGATAGTGTTTAAACTTCTGGTTAGATTAAATGTCTAACATGCTTCAACTATGGTACTTTCTCAGCTGTTATTCTACTCTGAGCTTCATGAACAATAGAAACGAGCGAGGATATGGATGCAACACGATAGTACATGGCTGATCGAATAGGATAGCATTACTTGAAAGCATTGACAACTTTTATAATGCACACGTTAAATGCAATGACCACACTCCCCTTTGAGGAAAAGCTGTCACAGTTGATTTTAATCACAGTTTCCTCTCTACGCGTTTTTTTTTTTATTTTTTATTTTTCTCATATATTCAATAAAAAGTGATTGATTGCACTCATTGCTAATTTAAAGTCATGTTTGGTTCTGGTGGTAAGGACCCACTCTATTGTATTTAAGCCTTTCACGTACTAACTCGTTATTTTAAAGCACCTTCCTTTGGAGCGACTACACAATCTTCTGCAGGCACTTTATTTGGTGCTGGCAACACACAATCTACAACACCTGCATTTGGCTCAAATGTAACCAATTCAGCAACTGCAGGCACTCTTTTCGGTGGCCCAGCATCAGCAGCTGCAGCAGCTACAACACCTGGTACTTGTTTATTGTGCTGGGCATCAGGAGAATACAAAAACTAAAATACCTTTTTCTTCTATTTATCAGGATTCGGCGGCGCTGCTGGTGGTTTTGGTGCAAAGCCAGCAACGAGTGGTTTTGGTGCAAAGCCAGCAACGAGTGGTTTTGGAGCAACCAGTACAACAGGAGGTCTGTTTGGAAACGTAGCACAGCAGGCAAATACCGCCGGCGCCACTGGTTTTGGTGGTTTCGGCAACACTCAACAACCAGCAACCTCAACAGCTACTACCGGATTCGGAGGGTTTGGAGCAGCAGCACCAGCAGCATCGACAGCTGGCACTGGCTTTGGTGGATTTGGGGCAGCAGCACCTGCGGCTTCAACTGCTGGTACAGGATTCGGTGGGTTCGGAGCAGCAGCACCTGCGACTTCAACTGCTAGCACAGGATTCGGTGGGTTTGGCGCCGCACCAGCAACTTCAACGGCCACAACTGGATTCGGTGGATTCGGTGCTGCACCTGCAACATCGACTGCTAGCATAGGATTTGGCGGATTCGGAGCAGCACCAGCAACATCAACTGCTAGCACAGGATTCGGTGGATTCGGCGCCGCACCTGCAACATCGGCTGCTCCCACAAGTGCGTTTGGCGGGTTTGGTGCCAATACGGCAAAACCCACTCTTGGATTTGGTGGCGGTTTAAACACTACAGCAACAACAAACACCGGATTCGGGAACAATTCTTTATTTGCCAACAAAACACAACCTGGATTCAACGCAGGACAGCCAGGCGCACTTGGACAGCAGGCTGCACCACCAGAGAAGGTGTGGGAAGACCTTGCCGTTCTTCGTGCACATTGGGATCCCACTTCACCATTGTGTCATTTCAAGGTACTTTTTTTTTAAAAAATGGAATTTCATATACAGGATGGAATTAGTGACCACATTTTGTTAGCATTACTTTTATAACAAAGTTTCACCAGGCGAAGCTCATTTATACGGTCGCCCACCTAATCAGGACGAGAATCTATGGAACGAGGCAGTTCGTAATAACCCTGACCCTTCAAAGTAAGTCATATCAAATGTGGTGGTGACATATAAATAACCATTCTTCTAGTTATGTACCTGTATTGGCAATTGGCTTTGAAGATGTGTGGAAACGCATGGAGCTTCAGGCGAATTTAGTAGATAGACATCAGAACAAACTTCAAGAAATCGATGACAGACTGAAGCAAGTACAACGTCAAAACGCATTGGACACATCAGTAAAGTTAGAAGAATATAAACGTCGCCATATCGATCTAAGTAAAAGACTGCTGAGGGTACACAACTTGTAAACTATAAATGCCATTTCCTTGTATTAACGCATTATTCATCACTTTAGCTTCTTCGTCATGCTCAAGTATTGCGTTATAAGGGCTTCCCATTGAACGATGCAGAAGAAACAACAATAGAGCAGTTACACCAAATGTCGAATCAGGCCGAGAATCCCGCACAATTAAACATAAAGATGCTGGGCATTTGGAACCAGCTTCAGACACTCAAAAAGAAGGTACATACGCAAGAAGGCACAACTGAAGTATGGCGTACACTCAATGAAGAGGACAAGGCCATTATCGCAAAAATACTCCAAGATGAACAACGCGGTATTTCTCAGATGGTTGATACTATAAAGAAAGGCACGGCAGAATTGGAAGATATTGAAACACGATTAAAGAGTGCTCGTAGCAATAAATAATAATAATAATAATAATAAAAAACAAATATCCCCCCCCAAAAAAATAAAATAAATAAATAGCACTAAGATTTTGAGCAATGAGCTGTACATACTTTATTGTGGTTTAATGATGCAAAGGAAGATTTTGTTATTAATTCAACTGAACACCATGGTCAATACGAGCGTCTTTGGTATATAATCGAGTATATCCTATTGTAAAAAAGAGGGGTATAGCGGTATTAGAGATGTTCTTACCATAGCATCTCGTAAAAGAAAGGTATTTCATCAGCTTTAACATTCTCCATAGTCTTTATCATTCCACTATATCTTATCGATATCTTTTGATTATTATTTGTGGTGAAAGTGAGTATATAACAAGTATATGGCGAGTAATTAAACTGCAATCCTTCTGGAGGGAAATAAAGCATCTTCTAGAAGTCTGGACTTAAACATTGACGTCACGCCAATTTTTGTTGTAGTGAAAGGTGTACTGTAAAGATATCCAAAAACAAGACAGCACTTTTAAACAGATCCATCTTTATCTTTTCTACTTCACTTTTATAAAAATATGTTACTAATTCATTACATTTCCTTCATCCATACCTGTCCACGGATTTCTCGCCCCTCTTTTGAAAATGCAATCGCTCCAAGACGAGCGTAGAAACGCCTTTGGAGATGTGCTTTAAAGTGACGAGATCATCAAGACAATCAATCAACTTTTCAGAGTTTGAAACCATAAATCAAGAACTCGCTACCTTTTTCTAACTTTATTTCAACAACACAACTTCATCTAATTGCTAAAAATTAGCTGTTTTTTTCTTTGTTTTTATAAGATACGTACGAGCCGAGACGATGGTGCAGTAGAGAACATTTGCAGTACACAGCGACAAATAAATAAAACAGTAAAAAAATAAAAACATTGTCGCACCAATCAACATGTATTTGTAAACAAGGGGCGTGTTGATCCGTGTGTAACCACATCTAATTACTTAAACTGTCGTTTTTTTGACTTTCAGAAAACTTTCTTTCCCTCTCTCTTTCTTCTCCTTTATTATCTTAAAATCATGAAATCCTTAACATTTATTGCTGGTGCAATTCTTTCAGTTGCTGGTGTTCTCGCTCAGGAAGGTGCAACCGTTCCTACTGCTGCAACTGGCGCTACCTCCTCCACATACTCTTGTAGTGCCGACGCCTGTAAGATTGAAAACAACTGTCACTGTGCTTCCACCTCTGCTCCTGGTGGTTTGACTGGTGCTGATGTTCCTCAGGTATGCTTGTTGATATGTCTTTTTGTTTGCCTTTTTCAATTAACCGCAAAGTTATTAGTTTGTTACAGTTACTTTTGACGACTCTGTTCAGGATGCATTAAGTAAGACCGCTTATAACATGGTCAACGTAACGTAAGTGTCGCTTTTGATTTTCAACAGATATATTTATTTAGTCAATTCAAACACGTTCTAATCTTGCTTGTAATCACAGTAATCCTAATGGCTGTCCTGGTCACGGTACCTGGTAACACATAACAAAAATATTCTCCATTTATAGTCTAAATGCTAAATTTATATTTCCTGTTTTTAGGTTTGTTTCAATGGAGTATACCGATTTCTCATTGGTGCAACAGTGGTACGCCGCTGGTAACGAAGTCGCAGAGTAAGCTTAATAATGGCAAAAAAAACAAGACCGAAAGAAAAAAAAAACTGACCGAATTTCTTTGATTAGCCATACATTCTCTCATGTTGGTACACCTTCTGCACAAGAAATCTCTTCTTGTAAATCCATGTTGAGTGCCTATGGTGGCATTCCTAGCTCAAAGATCCAAGGTTTCCGTGCACCTTTCCTTAATTATACAAAAGATACTTTAAATATTCTCAGCCAGCAATCTTTCTTGTACGACTCCAGCTCCAGTGCAGCGACTGATGATATTTACTGGCCTTATACTCTTGACAATGGCATGGCAAATGACTGTTGGACAGGTATCTGTGCTGCTGGTGAAGTCAAGTTGCCTGGTTTGTGGGAAATCCCCATGTACTCTGTCATGGACAATGCTAGTGTTCCTCAGTTGATGGATGTTTATTTATCTGGCACTCCTTCCGACGTAACCACCTGTAAGTTATAATTTTTATTTTATTATATTACTTAAATTTACTAAAAATAACCCATCTTGTTATTTTTAAAAGGGAGCACTGCTGCTTTCGATCAACACTACAATGGAAACCGTCAGCCCTTCGGTATCTATGTTCATCCCAGTAAGTCAATTGTTATTATATTACTGTAATGCATATGCGGTGGCTAATTAAAGCTTATTTCATCTAAAATAAAAACACAGCTCACTTGACTAAATATGACGGACTTCCCGATCCTACCAGCATGTATGATGCTGTTTTGGACTTTATCAAGACTATTTCTCAAAAGCCTGATGTTTGGTTTGTCACCAACCAACAATTGTTGCAATGGATGAAGAACCCTGTCAAGGCTTCTGAACTTGGTAACCAAGATTATATGCAATGTAAGCAACCTGTCATTCCCAAAGAAATTTGTAACGGTCTCGACGACGATCACAATGGTGTAATCGATGATAGCTTGATCAACAGGTATTTAAAAAAGTACAAGTATCACTTACACAAGAAACATAAACTAAAAAAAAACCTGAATGAATAGTTGTAACTTTGGAAACACCAGCACAAACACATGCTTCAACTGTCCTGCAAGTGCACCTACTCTTGACAATCCTACACCTGAATCTAGCGTTCAGAATGGCACAACTGGTTTCCGTTATGCCAACCCCGGTAACTGCGAGTAAGTTGATTTCATAAAATATCAAACTGGAAAACAATTTATTTAATTTCGCTTTAATTATGTTTAGTACCACCTGGTGGGACCCTATCGGTAACACTTGTCTCTGTACCAGCTCTGATTGTCAAGTAAAGAGTATTGCTGTCACTCCTCCAGCCAACTCCAACAACGGTAGCAGCTCATCATCCGGCTCTGATGGTAAGGGCTCTAGCTCTTCTAGCTCTGCCGGTACCACCATTCAGGCCTCTCTCGGTCTTGCAATTGCTGCTGCATTCTCTGCCCTCTTGTTTTAATTTTTGTTTTTTTTTCGCTTTTTCCTTTTTGAAAACTATTTAAGTAATTATAATTTTAGAAATTGTATTGATGTATTTCCTTTTTCTCCACATTTTTCCCTCATAATAATAAAAAAACAATAACCTTGTTATAGAAGGTAATGTTAAAATTCTATTTCAGCACGTGCGGAATTGAGTTGATTGTATAAAAAGTAGAATAATCGATTTGACATAATCAAAGGCATTGCTCGTGCTTGTAACACCCCTTTCTGATAAAAACAAAAAAAAATAACAATGATTTCCGAACAAGTATTATTGTTCTAATTAAAGAAATATTGAATATGAAATAGGAAAGATAAACCATATGTAAATCACAGAGGCACTGCTATGAACTCAAACAAATCTCAGTGCCAAATGATATTAAAATAAACTCCCTAAAAAACCAGAAACTCCAATTTGTTTGTATAACATTTTGAATGCCCCCCTTTTATGTCGCACGTGACGGTGAGGATTTACGAAATTTGTTTGTTAAAATAAATAAACTTTCACGCTTTAAATTATAAATATTATATATATAGAACCATGTTTAATATTAGAAGTACATACTTTTGGTGCGATAATTGTTTTACTTTTTTTTATTTTTAGAAATAATGGGAATCAACATATTGATTTGAATGTTAATAATAATAATAATAATAATAATAATCCATATAAAGAGATGGCTCCATAAAAAATCAGTTATTGATTCACCGCCCATGCATAGATGGTTTGTCATAAACCAATTGTTTTGAATCATAATCCAAAATGTCATGTAATTCTTTTATTTTTATATACGGAAGAACAAATCCTGACGTAATATATATTTTCTTTTTATTTTCTTTATCAAACGATATAAAGGTAATGAGAGCATCCATTGTCATATTAGTGAGAGAATTTTTAAATTTTTAAAATTTATGCAGGATCATATAAACGTAATTACTCGTTCAAGAAATCCAAAACGAGGTGCTCAGTTTTACTAAATTCACTGTTTTATTTGCTCACTTACTATACGGATATTCTTGATTGGAATATATGAAGATCTTGGGAGTTGATCGTGATTTATACATATATTTTACATGGTCATGGAAAGTATTTCAAGTAGCCATATGATGGCTTTTATCAGACTTCCAGAACGCGACAAGCCATCATGCATGAAAATATATAAAAAATTAAAGCATACGCAAATATTTTGGTATTCGGTAGTAGCAAAGAAGTACATGCATTGGAGTGAGGATGCTGTTTAAACACAATTTCACCAGTTTGGAATGTATATACAATCATGAAGAGACAATGATACCTCTTTTTTTTTAAGGTATGACAGGCTAAGTTTTGGTAACGTTGTGCATCATCTTTAGATGAAGATTCTGCTAATATTTTTTCTGCTTTTTTTCAAAAAATGAAAAGCATGTACAATTATGCAGATATTACAGTTGTTCAATTCCAGTTGCATTAATATTATTCAACGTTGCTAAAGCACCAATCTTAATTTTATTTGTTCTTACTCTTGTTTTTGGGATACATATACAGAATATCATTTCAAAAACATTTATTAAAATACTTATTTTTAATCACTAAAGGTTTTATTTTAAGGGCAAAGCCCTTTTTCCTTTTGCTATCCAGATGATCACACCATGCTAATGCTTTTTTTTATAGCCTTGATCCAAAGGTTTCTAAAAATACAGCACCTAGCCTATCACTTTTTTTATTTTTTATTTTGGGGGTGGGAATAAGTATCTTTATTGGGAGTTTTCCCTCTTTCTAGACTTCAGCCACAAGAGTTACTTCCCTTCTAATTAATTGACAAAAAAGTCAGTCATTTGTGATCCTATTTTTACTTCCTATCATTATACCTCTACATTTATAAAAGTACGTGATTTCAACTTGAATAACTTCAAACCAAAGAGCTTTTGATTCTATCCTTTTGATATCTTACTCGTATGAGTTATACCTAGGATGATACATCATATACATTCTGTATACTATTAACTATATAAACCCAAAATAGAGATTAGCGATGAATGTAAAGTCAGTTATAACCTCAGTTTTCCTTACCAGAAAGAGTGAAAGTAGAAAGAAATAAAGTAGTGGTTAAAAAAGTAGAATGGAATGCATAAAAAGTGATGTAATTTAGTACTGATATTCATGTTGTTATTAATTTCTTCTTACCTATGTATCACCAGCATTGCTGGCAGGCCGGTGCTCCGTTTCTTGTACAGAATAAGAAGTGGCGAGATAGTTGAAAGTTTCAGTGTTCGATTGACTGATTTTTGATGAGAACGCAGGAAAAGAATGACCAAACAACACGGTCGAAAGACCTTTGATGCCAATGGCCAAGGCTGATAAGGCATCACGCCTGTGGCAAGCCTGACCGTGCTGGTATGATGCGCAATGAGGTTTTTCGCATTGGAAACTGCCATTGACAGAAGTGACTTTATCTTTACCAGGCTTGTCTTTAATCATCTTGAGTAGATGTTCGATTTTGTGGAAACAAAAGATACAAATTTGAGAGGTATAGCATCCATTGATTATGCATACCGGTGTATAGCGACCGTGTATATCCTGGTACCAGGCACCCCCATATCTACGATGCTTCTTCAATGTAGAGCCAACTCCAAAGCCACGATCTCCTACGAACATTATTGGATGCTTTTGTTGCTGCCCTTCATGGCTAGATACAAACTTTCTCTCAAAGGAACAGTAGTTGTCGATGAACTTTTGCTTGAAAAGTTCATACCTCCTTTTCTGCTTTATTCTTGCCTTTGAGAAATAGACACCCCGACTTTTCTCTCGAGTTTCTTTATATATACCATATGCAGCCTCCAATTCGTCTATAAAGCACGCAAAATTGTGCGGTACTTTATTTTGTTTTGTAAACTTTCGCCAATCAAAACATCTTTGTTACATTCAAGGATCTTTATCCTTTCCAGTTTGATCCGAAGAGTTTTTTCATTACACCCAAGGCTGATGACTTTTGGATTAGGCTTCAAAGAATCAGAAATCTTCATAGGATGGGAGAACCTTGGGCTGTCTTTAGTGGCTATTTTTTTAACCATTTAAAAAAGTACATTTCTATCAATTTTTCTAATTTAAGCATACCTTCATCAAAGTCTCCTCAAATACAGAACCTAAATCGCGATGAAGAGAAGCCAGCCTTATTATTATTACCATTCATAAACTTGCGACAGTATCTTGGTGCTCCATTTACAAAGCAAATATATTTACAACGACTACACCTTTCGCTATAAATAATGGCCATATTGAGTGTTATAAGTCTGTTATTTTAAACCATACTTAATTTTACTTACAGTGCTTTAAGGTAGATGGTGGTATTCCTGTAAGTTAAGAGTTTTGGTTTGTATTTCATTTTTAAGATGATAAATGATAATGATAGAAGATAAAGGAAAGAAAATAAAAATAAAAATGTATAATCTTTTCTAAGGAGAGCAACAATTAATCACAGAACTGGTACATAAATCAAACAATGAAACCAGTGCCTCCTGATTGTAGCTGGTTTATTATTCCTAGGAATGTTCTTTTTTTGAATGGAGCAATAACATATTTTTATTATGGATTGTGTTCATTGTATGATGTATGACGTTTAATGCTCACCAATGGAAGTTGTTGAATCGTCTTTTACTTTGAGTCTATCAACACTATTCATGAGTCTAACGGAAAAATTCTTTTTCTTTTTCGAGATGATACTTGATGCATGTTCTACTAGGATTTAGTAATGCTTAAGAAACTGGAAATACAATTTCAATCCGCACACCACTATAGTTATTTGCATTAAAAGAGCTACCTAGTGTTTTCTTTATAGAAGAGTACTTACAAGTGAAGTTTTGGTAATCTTTGGTGGGGCGTGTAACCTTGGGTCCGAAATCACCGTACATGGCGATTTGTACCGCCGACGAAAACAAAATCATCAAAAAATGGTTATTTGTTACAATACATTGAAGCTGATTTCTCTCGATTTCTCTCGATTTCTCCAGGCTAAAGCTGGTCACTGGTTATCTAATGGTACAGGTTAAAATCATAATAAACTGTGTATTTTAACTAGTTAATTCTCTTCTTTCTTTTTTGCAAACGAAATGCCAAAAAAAAAAGTTTTCGTGGCTCGGTACTTGTGGTATGTTTCGACTAGCGTCAAGTTCTCTTATTAGGATGATGATCAAACAGGTGTAATATCTATAGTCGCTGAATTTATATTATTGGAACCATAGCAAAAGTTAACATAAGCTTATATTAGCTTGGTCGATCAATATTGATGGGTGAATACTCTGTAATGTGGAAAGAAAATATCGACTTTTTGTCTGCTTTTGGTTAAAAAAGGAGGAAAAGTCAGGAGGAGCGGAATTAAATACAAGCACATTTTGAGCTGCATGAACGAGCAATATTTTTTATGACACGCGTCTTATATTTTTATTATTGATATTGATATTATTAAGCTAATTAAAACTGGTATTTTTTTTATTATTTTTTTACTCTGTTTCAACGTGAATATTCATTGGAGCGTCAGTGCTCACAATATGAACTGGACCTGGTCTTTCATTGAATGCGTCTTGAGCCTGTTGAAAGTAAGAAGGACTAGGGTTGTGCCATTCCTGCTCCAATTCAGCTATAATTTCACCAAATGAAACGCCGCTACGAGTAATCACCCGACAAAGTGTGGTTGTCATCTGATCCTTACTATCAACGCGAGGACGGATCTCCACCTTGACCTTTTCATTGTCATAGTCAGTAGCTACAAACGATTTCAAGTAGTCAAACATCGATTGCTCCGGATCATTGTAGTACACAAGATCAATAACAAGCTCGGTTTGTGTTTGGAATGAAACTGGCCGGTTGCTGCCGAATAAACCATTCTCGAGTTGGATTGTGCTATGGTTTTTCATCCAATCGAGGATCTCTGGTCTCGTACCATAGAATGCCCATCGACTAGTCGTATCCGTACTGGCAACAGTGATTTTATTGGAAAGCATCGGTGGTGCAATGACTCTTCCAGATTCATCTAGTCATTTTTAACAAAATAAAGCAAGATTTAGCGACAATGTAGTCAAATGTCTTTATTCCTATGCACTAGTTGAATACAATACCAGATTCATAACCAAAAGTAAGTGTCATAATGGCTTATTTTTAATATTATTATATCAAAGAACACAAAAATAAAGGAAAATACAATGAGAAAAAAAACAGAAAAAAGGGCGTGAACTCAAGAGAAAAAATCAAAACAAGCAAAAATCCACCAGACGATTACTCTTTTTGGATAACCCATATTAGGTTTGGTTAAAAAAAAAAGATAGAAAGAGGCACCACTAATGAAAAAAAATATAATAAAATGATACTACGATGACCTAGACTTCTCTCTCTCTCTTTTCTTCTTCTTTACTTTTTTTCATTTTTTTCTAATATGAATCTAAAACGGAGCTTCCTATATTTACTACGATTTGTTATATTACTCATTAGCTTAGGCACATTAGCATGTCATATTGGTAAATAAAAATCAAATCATAAAAACCCAATCAAATAACTGATGTGATGATACGGTACGATACAACATATTCTTTCGATTTCTATAGCACAGTTAGCTCTTCTAGGTAAAACGCCAGGAACAGGTTCTTGGTGGCCTAACTATGCACCTGTAAGTATAATGTAATGTAAAGAGTAAAGGAGAGAACTATGCGTACTTACATAATACATTCAACAAAACAGTATACCCTTTACTATGTTGGTTCAATTGTATCCGTTTTGTCAGCTACGCTTTTGCTGATATTGGGCTTATTCAACGTCAAAAGTGTTTTAGGCGACCGGATCGTCAGTTTCATTAATTTGTTGTTGTTGATCGCCATAGCTGTTTACAACTCATTGGAATCTCACACTGTGCCTTGGATGGGAAGAGCTGATTATGAGTTTATATCACAAGTAAAAGGCTATGCACCCTATTGCTCCAATTACGATGTTGATAATACATTCAAAAGATGCTGTAAGGATAATTATTTAATGAAAAAAGAAAATGGAAAAAAATGGGATTCCAAGGAGAAGGAAATGTGGTCACTAATTATTTTATTATATAAAACGCAAACAAATATACATCTTTACTTACACAAACGCATACGCAAAAAAAAAAAAAAAAAAAAAAAAAAAAAAAAAAAA